>VXBJ01000481.1:128382-189577 GCA_013400055.1 Nycticryphes semicollaris | reverse complement strand
GTAGAAAAACTATCTTCCAATTTTAATTCATGCTGGATTCCCATTAAAAAAAAAGTAATCATGTAACAGATTGCTTCCATAAAAGCAGCTTTCCCAGTACTCTCACATAGTGTTAATAGTTTCTCAATTTATAAAACATTTTTGATGGAAAATGATGGGTAATTATCAAAGTATTTCTTGACATACCGGTACACTTAAACCTAGATAAACTGAAGGTGGTAACTTAATTTTGTGAGACATTCTTGCAGACAGATGATACACTATAAGTACATTAAGATGTGTGGAATCCTCCACCCAACCAGCTCCACAATTAAATTCCTAGAATCATAGAATGGTTAGAGTTGGAAGGGACCTTAAAGATTATCAAGTTCCAATGCTCCTGCCATGGGCAGGGACACTTCCCACTAGACCAGGTTGCTCAAAGCCCCATCCAGCCTGGCCTTAACCTTTCCCAGGGATGGGGCGTCCATAGCTTCCCTGGGCAACCTGTTTCAGTGCCCCACCACCCTCACAGTAAAGAATTTCTTTCTAGTATCTAATCTAAATCTCCCCTCTTCCAATTGAAAACCGTTGCCCCTTGTCCTGTCACTACACTTCCTGACAAAGAGTCCCTCTACAGCTCTCCTGTAGGATCCCTGCAGATATTGGAAGGCTGCTATATGGTGTCCCTGGAGACTTCTCCAGGCTGAACAATTTCAGCTCTCTGAGCCTGTCTTCACAGGAGAAGTACTCCAGCTCTCTGATCATCTTCGTGGCCCTCCGCCACTGGACCCGTTCCAACAGGGCCATGTCCTTTCTATGATGAGGACTCCAGAGCTGGATACAGGTGGGGTCTCACAAGTGCAGAGTAGAGGGGTAGAATCACCTCTTGCAATTAAATAAAATAGATATCATAGAAGATAGCTAGAAACAAGAAAACTATTGTAACCTAAAACCACTAGTATTATATAGGATTATGAGCTATCCTTGGAGGACCAAATTCTGTTCAATGTAATTCTGCAAGAGGGAAATTATTTAGTGGACTGCAAGGCAGCTGAAATATGCAGGACAATTACTGCTCTGTATTTCTCAAATGATCAAGATGATTGTAGATCAAAACTTGTTTCACTGACTTCAGGGCAGTGTCTGTGAATTGACACGGGGGTTTGTTTCAGGGAACTAGAGGCAAGCTGAATAATCTATTTGAGATCCCAGCATCTTTCTTTTTATTTGTACCTTTCTCTCTCAGTTTCTCCTGGTAATAATATTCTTGCTTCTGGCTAACTGTACAGTGTATCACCAAATTCTCATCACTATGATAGTCAGAAAAAGTAGCTCTTTTCTATTCCCAAACTGACCATAAGGCTGATGCTTTTTTTTTTCCTACCTGACATTAAAAGCATCTGTAGAAAACCAAACCAAACAACCCCTCTAACTTTGCAGTTACATATGGAATGTGCTAAATCAGACAAATAGAAGTGAGAGAATTTTTTTTAAAGTAAAATCACCCAAAACACTGGACTATTACTTACTCTTGGAGAATCAAATTATGTAGTGAGTAGGACTTGGGAGGTGATCGCCCCCTTCTGCTCAGTACTGGTGAGGCCCCATCTCAAATACTGTGTAGATTTTTGGCCCTTTACCACAAAGAAGATACTGAGGTGATGGAGCCTGTCCAGCGAACAGCAACAAAGCTGGTGAGGGGTCTGAAGAGTATCCCTTAGAAGAGAGGCTGAGGGAGCTGGGGCTGTTCAGTCTGGAAAAGAGCAGGCTGAGGGGAGACCTCATTGCTCTGTACAACTACCTGAAAGGAGGTTGTAGAGAGGAGGGAGTCAGTCTCTTCTCCCAAGTAACAAGTGATAGGACAAGGAAATGGCTTCAAATTGCACCAGGGGAGTTTCAGATTGGATATCAGGAAAAATTTTTTCACAGAAAGGGTTATCAAGCCTTGGAATGGGCTTCCCAGGGAAGTGGTTGAGGCACCTTCCCTGGTGGGTTGACATAGTGCTCAGTGACATGGTTTAGTGCTGGGTTGTTGTTTTTTATCAGTTAGGTTGATGGTTGGACTAGATGATCTCAAAGGTCCCTTTCAACCTAAACAACTCTATGATTCTATGAAAAAAAATGCAGAAGAAGAATGGAACTTAATTTCCTGCTTGGAGGAAATACACAGAATACATTTTTAGAGTGTTTAAAGGGATATATGCACTTTGCTTCCCTAGAGCTACTAATGCTGGATCAGTTTTAAAACTGAGCTAGAAACAAAACCTGATTAAGATATATCCAAAAGGGTTTATAAGAAAGTAATGTAAAAAAAATTAATCAGAGACAAAAAGAGGACACATGCAGTAACTGGAGCTTTTGTTTCAGGAAAATAAAAAAGGAAGATAAACTTTTAAAGCTTTTAACTTTACAGAGGGTTAAAACTGGGGAAGGCAGTTATCGTATATGGGAAAAAAAAAAGTTATGAAGATGGAAAGGTGAACCATAGCTGCAGAGAGCCGGCAGAATTCAGTTCAATTCATATACTCCAGACACAAGTGAAAATTTGTCTCCTCACTTAGAGCTGTGATTTTTTCAGTCTTTTTGTAGACAAAGAATGAAACTTCTGGCTGTATTGTGGGATGATTATATGACATGCTAGAAGTGTTGCAGAACACAGCAGTTCATGCAAATCTGAGAAACATGCACCCCCATAGGATCTCTGGAGAGTACAGGTGGTGGAAAAAGTGGCAGACAGCACAAGTAATACTTGCTGACAGAACTAAATGAAACAAATTTAGGTGGTTTCGAGTACCTTATAAAAAGAAAATAAAATCCATCAAATGACTTCTCTATTTTAACAGTCTTCTCTTCCCTGTCACTCTTAAGAGCCTGATTTCCTCAAAAATACCCATTTCAATTCTTCTCTCCATCATTAAGCCCACTGGAAAGTCATTTGTTGTTATGTTTATGAGGAGCTCTTTTGAACCCACAATTTAAAAGGCTGGAAAGTTGCCCCCGTGACAGACCTTTTTCATATTATCAAAGTTCCTCTTAACTAAATCTGATATTCTGCTCCAGCTTGTTACAGATTCTCACATAAGTCAAAGAACTCACCTGCAGACAACCCTTTTCCAAAATTAATGAGCATAAAGGAGAAGCTAGTCTTCCTGCCTTGTATGTTCATTGAACATTGATCTTTCACCTGCAACAAGCCAAACCTATCAGACCTCCTGCAATTTGTTTGCAGCAATCGCTGAGAGAATGAAGGGTCAATGCATTACAACGTCAAGCCTTAGCTGTTCCAGGCCCTGCTATAAGATGGATGATATTGAACCTACACCTCAGAAGAGGAACCAAGCAATTCCTGGTAGCTTCCTCATAAGAATTATCACTTCATACAATTGCATGTTTGCTCTGAGGAAATCAATACATATTTTACCAAACACCCTTTCACTGTAGAGACATCAAAGGTGGATGATGCTTTTGACAGAGCTGTATTTCACGCTTTTGTAATTAGGTACTAAATACTGATATCAAGTAAAGTTACTGTTAGACACACTAAGAATAAAATATAAATGAACAGCACACAAGATACAAAAAGTTATATATCTATACAGTGACTATAGTTTTCTGTTATGTGTCACCTATATATGACCTGATCTCATATTCCTTCTCTATATTATGGTGTCCTGTGCTATCTGAAAAGGTTAGATTTTCACCTTCAATTGAGAAGATGGATTGTTACATACTTTGTGTCATTTACAAAGGTTAAACAGACACCAGGTACAAATGTAATCCCAACAGAAATAAAATCATACCTAAAGACTTTGGCCTTGACTGTATAGGGTAGATGCACTAAAAGTGATTATTTACCTTTTTGAGAATACAATTCAAAGAAGTCCCAATCTTGGATCAACACATGACTAATAGTTTCCAAATTTTGCACAGTACCATCACATCTATTTGTCAAAACATTGCTTTGTAAATAACAAAACAGATTACTAAAGTTTAATTTATGTCTTACTAATGTTTAATTTATGTCTATTTTGATAAATTAAACCATAAGTAATTTAATCAATGACTCTCTTGCTCTCACTTAAAAGTATCAAGCTAAGAGATGGTCAAAACGATAATAGAAAACTTTTAGTAATAAACCAAACTTTATCTAACTTGTTTCTTATTTTTCTTGAAGCTTGACTGTGTTTTTGTTACTTTTATTAGGTGAAAGGAACCTGTATGCATGCTTAAAAAATCCCCATTTCTATCCCCATTTTCTGAGTAGATAAAATCCCTACCAGAAACAAAACTGTGTTGGCTTTGTGAAGTTTTTGCTGCAGAGCAAGGTAATAAGTTTATGAACACAAAGGTTTAACAACTAGTGATATGAAGTGCACTATTTTTTCATCCAATTCCTCCATCCTGAATGGATTTTTTCCTACTCTTTGCAGTTCCTGCACAGTTTTCTGATTAATTTCTGTTATGGAAATTACAGCTGTTACAGTATTGTATACAGAATACTGAATGATGCACTTGCATACTCCTTGGTGTTATTTTCTTCATACGGATCCTATCAAGTAAAAGAAGAATGAAACATGAATTCTGGAGCTCTCAATGTCTCACTAGCATCTCTTAGTACCTTTATTCTCTAGTATCCCAGAAGCTAAGCTCCTAAACGCTTCTGTATGCTTCATATTTTCCTTTTAATTCTTTAATTATTTTTAAAGATACTTACAGCATCTCACATTTTATATATCAGCAATTTTGTTTCAAGGAACCAACTGACTTTAAAAGACACATATATTGAGCTTCACATTGTGTAGTTCTTTTATAACATACAAAGGTATTGATCAACGTTATTTTATGCAGTTCATGTAATGACAAGAATCTAGTGAGACTTCTTCAGCACTGCCCTGTGCTCTTAGAAGGTCAGCTCTGCATGAACTGGGAGACAGAAATATCCAGGGCTCATTCACTCAAAATCTCCTAGCCTCCTTTGCAAGCTGCTATTTTTCACCTGTGAAGAGGATGCAGATTTTGATCTGTATCATCCTTGTGCGAGTCCCTTTAGGGCGGTTTACTTCCATTCTGAGTTGCGTTTTGGAATGATTCTGCATTTCACTTTGGCAGAGGTACTTTAGAGATTGTGGAGAGGTACTCAAAGGTCCAGTTTGTGCTAGGGAGGCAAAAAGTTCCAGTTCTGTGCACAGAGAAAAGCAAATCCTTCCTCTGTCTGAGGCTGGAAACAAATCTGCTAGTTCAAGGGATCTGAGATGTTTAAAACATAATGCTGATAGAAAGCCTCCCTTCAGCATAATGATGTGCCAAGATAATCAGTGAAGGGACACTACCATAAATTTTTCCTATTCTAACTTAACCACATCCACCTGTTGCCCAGTTCCTCCCCATCAAAATTTTTCTGCAAAAGACTTATCTGGGATGGCTGAAGAGGAGTTTGTCTGGTGAAAGCTGTTTATCTAGGATCCCTCCACAGCTGAAAAAGAGTAAGAATTACCTTCACTATCATGTCCCATTGCTATAGTAAAAGCCCAGATGATTAGCCTAGGTCAGATACAGAACATTTTCAGGATGCCTAAGTCAGTGAAATGAATCTGAACAATAATGTAATATTTCCATCTTTCTCAGATTCCTGCTCCTATATCTGAACTATATTATACAAGTTCAGAAGTCAGAAATTATCTTTTGCAAAATGTTGCATAGAGAGGCAATTGCCTCCCTATGAGACTTCAAGACTTTCGGTGAAGTATGGACGTACATGTAAGGCACATAAGGCTGCACTGCTGTAAAGGAGAAACCCATGGCTGTGAGCATGCCTGCGTTGTGTAACTAGATCATGCAGAGATGTTTTAAACTAGAGGTGTAAAAGAAGAACGTAAACCATACCTACAGGCAAGAGTCAATCAGCTCCAAAGAAATGCAGGAGCACGTATTACAGTTGACCAGAAATTGTGAGGTAAGCTTCTTTCAACCACAACCATTAACAATGTGTAAAAGGCCTGCTGAAGAAATCAATCCATAATTGCAGCATTTATCAAGTTCATATAGATTTGTGTTGTTCCTATCTAATTTGGATGGTATTACCAAGGAGATACCCACAAGTGGGTTATCAAAATAGCACCTGGGAGGCTATTTCCTCATTTTGTTTTATCTTTTTGGTATTCTATTGAGGAATAAGATCTGAAGTTAACTTCAAAAGACAGCCAGATTCTTTGAAAAGAAATTGTTATTGATCATAGGTCCACAGCTGTGCATGGTAGAATGCTGTGTAAGCCTTTCCATATATGAATCCTCCATGTGGCTTTTCCTCATATATTTAATTCTTTGCACCTATACTGTATCACTTTTTCCAATTACACAAAAAAAAAAAAAGAAAAAGCTAATCTAAAAGATATTCAGGAATTAACTTTTGGAATATAGAATGTAGTTTGTTTACATTCTTCTCTTATTTGAGGGGGCTATTTTTATTGATGGGGAAGGAAAAAGCTAACAAAAAAGCTAAGAAATTAAATAAAAACTCGAACCTCAGTTTCCAAGGGGCAGCCTCAGATCAAATTTGTTCAAATAGCAATATACCTTTAAAAAAAAAACCCAAAACCTTAAAGATGTTTTTTAATGCCAACAGTGCTTGCAAAGTCAAATTTTACAGCAGTCGTCCCACTCAAGGGATGCTGACAGTAAGAATTCTGCTACTGCAGAAATCCACAAAGTAAAAAGCAATCTGTGACGCAAATGTTGCTCTACTACTCAACACTGGCATTTTTCAACATGGGACAAAAGATTAAATGAAAAAGCAAATTAATTTTCTGAAGGTTCTTCCTTCACATCACCAAATCCCAGATTCTTCTCCCGTCTTTCTATTCTGAATATTTTGAAAGGCAGAAAACAGAGCCCCAAAAGAAATGAGAAAAAAATATTGCAATAATGCAAGGAAGCAAAATTAAGATTTGTAGTTGTAAAAAACTTGTCACATGACTAAAAGATGTGACTTTTTGCTTTTTTAAGATAAGTAAATAAATATAAATGTAAACATATATATGAGTAAGTGTACTCATATATTTACCTCCAAAAATCAGATGGAGAACTCCAAAAATCAAGCTCTTGAGGTTTACTTGTGGGGCTCTGAGTTCTGCTACATACATAGCAATACCCCAGTAACAACAGGACAGCCATAGTTTAGTAGAGAATATATGATATTGTAGTTGTAGTCTAATACACCACCAAGGAAGTCTGAAAGATTCCATTGTAGACTGGGGGAATTTAGAGATCATTTAACCATAGATTCGTTTTGAGTGAGAAGCACCCAGTCAAGGGAGCAGGTAGAGAATTTAAAACAAACTGAAACAGGTAGTACTGTACCTAACACAGGGCTCAACTCTAGAACATAGGATAATCCAAGTACTGAAAACCAGCATTGATTCAATTAGTGGCAAGACAAATGTATTGAGAAAAAAACACCAAAGGTTCTCAGGTGCACATTGTCTGTGTGAGTGTATAAGGGGAACACCAAAGACTGATCATGACATTTTTATATTCTTCCCCTGGTATCTACTTTTCACCTGTCAAAAACAGGACACTGGATCAGAACTGTTCTTCTGAGTCAGTAGGGCCCCTTTTAATATCCAGGAATAGTAACCAAATACTAAATTAAAAATAGTTAATTGATTGTTTTCAGGAGTTGTCTAGAGTGCTATATTTCTGTGACGCAGTTGACCATCAAGGCACAAGCTGAATTTGGAAAAGCCAGCTGGATACTTCAAGCACTGAAAAGGTATAAAAGATGCATTACGTTCTGTTTCTGAAAACAGACTAGAAGATGCATTTATTTTGAGTTCTGATCCTCTGAGATCTTAGCAATGTACACACACAAACGAAACTGTCTCAGCAAACTTCTGCTTATCAACTCTGTGTCTAGTTCCAAGAGGTGCAGAATGTCAGGGCCAGCATGCCTTCTCCATGAGTCAGGAAGTCATCAGGTGGGCTCCCACCTGGGATACAAGCCAGCACAGCCTTATGAGGCCAAAGGCTGAGCTGCTACTCCCAGGCCTGATGAACCGCGGGATGGCCTCTTCCAGCTCATGGAAGCTCAAGGCTCCCTGCCTGCTGCAGGGAGAGAGTTCATCTGCATATAATGTTTATGCACCTTCCAGGTGTCTTCTTTGTTTTGTTAATATATAGAGATATATATAGGTTTGTATCTGCATATATATATATATACACTGTACTATACACACATACATCTTCTTCTAATCTCAAATTCAGAAAGGTAGCAATTACTGCTTCTCAAACTGAATGTTGTCATCTTCCTTAGCTCTTAACAGGCCTGAGCTGAGCCAATGGGCATTTGTGCGACTGACTGACAGTTTGCCCAGGCTGCAGAGGCACCGTGTTCTCTCCTCTGCATCAAGGCATGAAAAGAAATGTGGAAACAGACACTGAAATTTGGAGGAGGAAAGGTGACTCACACAAGCCTAAACAGAAGAAAAGCAAACAAAAAAAACTAGGAAGCTACCTTGCAAACACACAAGAAATAAACTACCTTAAGGAAACACAGGCTGAATTTTGTAACAAAATAACCTTTTGATAATGCAGTGAAGGCAATTGCTAGTATTTATTTTATATATCATTAAGGCCTTTTTAGACAGAAGGTAAAAAAAACCATGCTAACAAGGTCATTGAGGGTACTGCAGACAGTGCAAACTTCATGTGAGATGGAGCTGAACTTTTTCTGTTTAACCAATCCTACTGAGCTCATGCCAAAGCCAGCACTTTTTAGCTTGTTTTTAGAATTCAAACAAGCCCTTGGTTTATTGCTCCTAGAACTAAGCATTCAGTACTTCATATACAGAGAGACAGTATTGCATCCGCCATTGTGTGAGTCCTTTATTTTGAAAAAAAAATAATTTTTAATTGCCAGTTATAAATCACAGGATGAAATGTGCCTGGAATAACCACATCCCATTTAATTTCTAGAGAGGAGCATGTGAAAGCCCTGATCACTTCTAGTTTCACTTCGCTGTAAAATAACACAGTCCCTGAAAACACACCTGCTCCTGCTCTACAGGGGGGAAAAAAAACAACAAAAAACAAACAAAAAACCAAACTCAATCAAGATGACATTTGCAAGAAATAGTATCCATGAGAATACTGAATTAATCAACTTTTACGCTGCAGTTTAACATGAATTTCTCTGATTGCATGCCAGCTTCCAAACCTGTCAGGCTAGCACATCTCATTGCACCTTCAGCAGACTCAAAATGACATTTTCTTTTCAAATGTCATCAAGTGTCCAGAGCTCCATGAAGAAAGGGTATCAGGTTTTCATCTGGGAAGATGGAGCTGATGTCCAGGCAGCAAAACACAATAGAAAAATCAATCAGGTTCCAGAGAATGCTTAAGGTAAGAAATAAACTAGTTTCACTGTACATCAGTGGTCAGAAGCTGACAATTTCAACAGTGTTTTATTTATGGAAGTCTCAAAAATCTCTTCTTTAAGAAAATCTTGCATTTAGTAAACTTGCATTGCAAAATAGTATCAGTGGCAAACTAAGCTTTGATAACTATTACACCCATGTCTATTCAGCATCCTGTACCAGTAATAAGCTGGCAAAAACTGTCAATTATGAGCAAATCCCTCATACAGCAGAAGTGCCAATGTACATATCATCCCTAGATTTCACTCAACAATGCAGTAAATTTCAGGACGGGTGTTTAAAAGGAAAAAAAAATGATAAAAAATGCTACTGGTTTCAAAGAGAACTTTTCACACCTCTAGAGAGATGCTCTGTTTGTCAGTGTATCTCTTCCTTGATGTGAGTACCAGGCCTGCAAGAAACAGGCTTTTTCTGGTTAAAGCACTAAACAGTTAGTAAGCTTTAAAGGAGAAACAAAATCCTTACATCACATCCATTTGTATTGCATTTTGAAGCAAACTTCCCAAGGCAATGCAAAGCTAATTATTTACAATGTTACAATCTAAGTCAGCAAATATATATATATTCCTCTCATTAATTTTCCTGTGAAGGAGGAAATCAAGTGAAAAAAAAATCAAGTGAAATAAAAATTCTACATTTTTTTAGAGATATTGTCTGACTTCTGCTAAAGTGAAATCTAGCTTTTCTCAGATCCAAGGTCTGCAGTGTCATTAGGGTTTTTTCCTGCCCTGTGCATTCAAGAAAAAAAGAAATAAGCAACATTTTGTGAGAAATTCTGTCTTCTAAGTTCTTATGTTTGTCGATGTTCTGACTCTTGTTACGAAAAAATTATGCTTTCTGCAGAGGAGTGACCTATATTTAAGACTAAACTCCCAAGTGTTTCCATTTATGGTCAAAAATAGTCTGCTATAGTTTAACACCAGCTACAAGAACTACCTTTGCAAAGCAGCTATGCAGATGCCAGGAGGCCTACTGAATTCCTAGGATCTTCCCAGAATTTTTTTTTTCCCAGGCAAACCATTCCCCGCAAGGGGAGTCCTCTGCCGAGCCACAAGTGACTCTGCTTCCCATACCCAGCAGGCAGCTGAAGGCGCCCATCCCTTACCCATAAGGTGGGATAAAGGCACTTGCTGCTCAGAACTGCTTTCTAGCAATGAGACTCCCTCTGTGCAGCTGACATGAGCAGGTAAAGCTGGCCATTTTGCTGAGGAAGGCCAACATCATGATCCCCCAGGAACTGTTGGGGCAAAGCAGGGCCTGGCCATTGCAAAGGATAAAAGACTGTGGTCACTGAAGGAAAGAGAGGCCTGGAAAAGAAAGCACAGGAATTAGAGGAAGAATGAATGAGTTTTGTAGCAGATAAAGGCAAGAGGGAAGGGGAAGAAGTGAAAAAAAGAATGATGTCATTTAGGCTGTAGGAACTACTGTCATCAGTCAAACTTGACAATGTCAGTCACTTAAAAGTTATTGTACCTGTTACTATGAAAGATAAAACAAGCTAAGAGGTTTAGATCTCTCACTCTTTTTACAACTTGTGGCTTAGATTCAGACAAGGCAGCTTACGATGTCATCTTTAAAATTTTAATAAACTTGAAAGAAATAAAAAGTCATTTAGGTGATGACAATCATAACATTTGAAAATGGTACCACAGTTTTGTGGTATTTTTGTAGATAACTTCAATAATATAAGATTTAGATCCTAGGAAAGGAAATCTTTGTGAAAAACAAAAGAAATGTCTATCCCCAGACCAGTACAATCTTCCTGTGGATAAGAGTATACTACGAGGTGGATGCCTGCCAGCTAAGAGATGGTTGAAGTCACTAGATCTTAGTTAAAATGGTAAATGTCAACGAATCAATTTGAAAAAATAGAATCATAGAATGGTTTAAGTTGGAAGGGACCATAAAGATCATCGTGTTCCAACCCCTCTGCCATGGGCTGGGACACTTCCCACTACACCAGGTTGCTGAAAGCCCTATTCAGCCTGGTCTTGAACACTTCCAGGGATGGGTTCTCAAAAATTTCTCTGGGCAATCTGTTCCAGTGACTCACCACGCTCATAGTGAAAATTTTATTCTAATCTAAAAAAAAAATCAGAATTGAGTAAAATTCCAAGATAGTAGAAGGACATCCAAAAACATCACACAACCTCTCTTTGTTGTATGTGGGGAAATTAGCTTCATCCACAGGTTTAAACAAAGTACTACTCCCAAGACAAAACATGCCTGATTTGTATGGGTTACCCTGGGTCAAAATCTGCTCTCATCTTTAGCTATAGCTGCATTTACGTACAACCTCTGTGGTACTATGAGATGAAACTACAGGAAAAAAATCTGAACTTTAAGTACTTTACTTCATAATATCATTATTTTTACTTCCTAGAAAAGCAAGCTTTTGCTGTCTCTAAAACACTTGTTTAACCCTCCCACGCACATACTCCATTTCTGCTTTCTGAGTGTATACACTTCCTCACACTGAGTTCATATCACTTTATGCAGTGAAATGACATATCTACATCTGAGACCAGGTTCAGGTTCTTCATGAATATTAAAACCAAAGAGATCCTGGGAAAGAAAGAAAAATATTGGAAAGGATGTTTCAAAAAAGCCTCTTAAGTATTACTGAATATATATCATAATGATGAGAAACAAACTAGGTCACATCCTCCCCAATTCTTATTCCTCGTTTCAAATAAAATATTTATTTGAACTAGCTTAATAAGGAAAACAGAGAGAAAGAACCAAGGAAAATCTTTAATTTCAGAGGAAGTATAGGTTCCTTAGCACTTAAGAGGATTTTTGTCTTAAGGCGGCAGGAGAGAAAGGATATCTGAAGAAGAGAAAAGGAGTTCAGAAGACAGGGGATTTTACTTACATTCTGACACATAAGGAATTTTAATAATTTCACAGAGTGCAGGTAGAGATACTGAGGCATTACTTTAATTTAAAAAAAAAAAAGTAAAAACCTGCATTTAAACCTCCCAAAACCAAAGAAACAACTCCACCACCAGCAAATGACATAACTAGAGACATATTGTTTTGTACCTATTAGAGGAGTTTTAGGAATAATGTGACCAGAGAGGCTTATTTGCTGAAATATCCTACCTCATTTGAAATGCCTGCAGGGATATGAAGCCATTTACTCCTGCTTTCATTATATCATTTTCCTCTCATCCTTTCCACAGATTATTTGCTTGGTGTCAGTCTCCACAGTTTTACCAAACCCTTGAGGGAATCTGCGCTCCACAGTCATTGTGAACCAGAGGATGGATGACTTTCATGATTTTCGTGATTATCATTATTTTCTTTATATTAGAACAACATGTAGAGACATCAGCTGAAATCTGAATCTCTTTGGTAGGTGGTATTAAATACAGTAGAAGATGTAATTTTCCTAAATATTAATTAAACAAGACAGAAGTATTAAAGTGGAGAAAGAGGTGGCATAAGACCTCTCAGTGGTAGATCAGGGGAAGAAGTCAGGAATAAAATTCAGGTTTCCAGTATTGCAGATCAGTGTCATCTCCACTAAAATAAAATGAGAAAAAACCTTGATTTCGTAATGCTGCAGGTTTAACTTCTGATGATGAACAAGGCGAACAAAATCCACAGTCTTTTGCAGCAAGCTGGCCAAATATCCCCATGTAACTCCACTGAAACTGGTATAAAACCCTTTTTTTCCCAATCATGCAGGTCTTTGAAAATCATTTGTTCTTTTGTAAAATTTATTCTACATTCTGAACCTCAGAATTCCTCCCATCCCTTACTATTCTTTTCCTGGTCATTCTAATTAAACATTTGTCTAGAGAATGCAGATGTGATATTACTGTAACTGACAGACAGAGATGAAATTCTCTTCAGGTACAAAATTTGTCTAGTCTCTGTGAGAATATATATGCCACATTCATCTGACAACACCTCCAGAGATGCTGTGGCTTACAAGAGGGAGGTTATAAAACCTCTATTATGAAGAGTATCTAAGTAAATCTTAAATGGTACATAAACTTTCTGTGACAATATGAATTTTATTCATCACGTAGGTGACAAGTATTCTTATCTTATTGATGATATGAAATGGATTCCGCTCCTTAGAGAATGCAAATTTAAAGCGCAGAGTGGTTTTCCCTTTTTTGCTGACAATCAGTATTCATTTTACCAGTCTTACTCAAAATACCAGGTGTATAGCAGTTCTGCAAATAACCAGAGAAATTTGCCTTTTAAATTTATCTTTATATTAAGAAACTGTTTCCCCTTCATTTAATGTCTTTGATCTTTGCTGGCAAGAAATTATGAGAGGGGAAAAAAAGAAAGAAAACCCCAGCCAAACAGAACCCAGACCTTTAAATTTAATAGAAAACAATTGTGACAAAAGCTGATCTGATGGAAGAAAACAAAATGTATGCATAAATGAAACCATCAGAGTTGCTTAATTATTGTTGGCATTTGAGACTCTGGATAAAAGAAGTGGATGATTAGGACAAATGCGTAAGTCCCCAAACTTACATGGATTTTACACATACATGCATTTTAAAATAGGAATTTAAAAAAAAAAAAACAAACAAACAAAAATAGAGAATAACCATCATTGTATTAACACCCAAAAACATTTCAGACCTATTTTGTGACATTCTGTGAAGATAGTTGCAAGAAAAATATACTCACAATTCCTGTGAACACAGTCCATAACCAAAATATAATAATTTTCTTAAATATTTGGTTCTTTCTATTTATGTTCAGTATTTTGACTGTACACTCCTCTTACTGTAAACTTACATCTGCAGACACGTAAGCTGGGAACTTTTTAAAGGAAAACTCATTTTCCTCCTATCTCAGACAGAACCTGAGATTCATGGTTTGAGTGCCAGAGTAGTTTTCCTGGTATTGTCACAGAACCACTTCCAAAATTTTCTCCTGCCATTCCAAAAAGGAGAAAAGCCAATGCCAAATTACTCAAAAAAACCCCACAGTGTTAGAAACAAGCATTACTGAACAAAACAAGAGTTAACAAGTGTTTTCCCTAAACGGCACTGATGCTACTTACAGAGAGGACTTCTAGAGCACTGCAGAAGCAGCAACTGCCCTACCCGGCTGGTCAAGGGGACTCCACCGGGCACCATCAGAAAAGGCAACAGCATCTCAGCATCTCACTGTTTCACATGCAGGGCTGCCTCTGGCACCAGCCCTTCTCCCATGCTGTCACAGAAATAAGCTGGGGCTCAAAGACTTAGACACAAGATTAAATACCTATGCATTAGGTAATGTACTGTACTGGTTGGAGCTGGGATAGAGTTAACTCTTTTCATAGTATTTTGTATGGGGCTATGTTTCGGATTTGTGATTAAATAGGTGTTGATAACACATGGATGTTTCAGTTATTGCTTACACTGCACCAAGGTCTTTTTCTGTTTTTCACAGCATCCCACCAGTGGACAGGATAGGGGTGCACAAAGAGTTGGAAAGGGACACAGCCAGAACACCCAACCTCACTAACCACAGAGATCTCCCAGATTATATGGCATTGTTCTCAATGGAAAACTGGAGGAAGAAGGAGAAAGAGAAGATTTTCAGAGTTATGGCATTTGTCATGTCAAGTCACCGTTATGCATGATGGAGCCCTGCTTTCCTGAAGATGGGTGAACACTGGCCTGCCAATCGGAAGCAGTGAATGAATTCTTTATTTTGCTTTGCTTGTGTGCATGGTTTTTGCATTAATTATAAAACTGCCCTGATCGCAACTCACGAATTTTCTCACTTTTACCCTCTCGATTCTCCGCTACATCCTGCCGAGTGGGAGAAAGTGGTTGTGTGGGGCTGAGCTGTCCACTGGGGGTAACCCACAGCACATGCCACCACCCAGTACCCAAATAAGTGCACAAGCCAGATGCCCCACAGAAAGCCACAGATACCCACCCTGTGGGACTCAGCAGACAGGCTGCCAGGCCACATTAACACCTCCAGCTCAGGTCAGGTCAGTTTACAAATGCTCTTAAAGCCAGAGAAAAAAAATAGCTTTGCTTACCTCAAAATGGAGTGCTAAGATCACAATGAATAATATTCATGAAGCCAAGTTGGCCCAGATTAAAATAGCACCCGTGAACGACCAAAGGGTATGAATGACAAAATGATCGGTTGTGAACTATTCTGATAGAAGATATTTACCTGTAGGGAAAGGTGACACCTTCAGAAAGCTCTCCTCTGCTTGAGCCAGCCAGCCAGTGTTACCAGGCAAATAATCAGGAGTAACTGCTCAGTGCTGATCCCCTGTCATCTCCGAGGGAAAACAAAAGACTCAGGATACAGAATTCACAGATGCAACTTGTAACCCAAAAATAGAGAGCCCCTGGGAAGCAGCATACTGTCCTATTCAATAAGCTTAATAATAACTAGTGTACTTGTAAGAAATGGGGAGCATAAATCCATAGTAAGTAGTTTTTGGGATGAAAAAGTCACCCGGATCTAATTATGAGTATGGCGCTCTGAAACACTATTCATGAACAGCATCCCATAAGCCTCTGATAACAGCTGAAAAAAAAAAAATAATACCTGGTATATTTAGTGCTAAATCTTAATGTAAAAAACCCTCAATATAATATAGGTACTTTTCTAGTAACCTATCTAGTTGGGAGTTCTACAATGCATTTTGTAAATGTGGAAATGGAAGACTGCCTAGCAATAAAATGAGCGAGACATAGAAAATTCAAACGTTTTCTGGGGAGGTCACCTGTTTTCCCTGAGGCCTGGGTCCCCGTCTGTGATAGAATTGCCTGTCTCCCTTAGTTAGGAAAGAAAATATTTCACAAAGAAAAGAAAAGATCATGCAGAAAGAGTGGATCCAACAAGTAAAAATAAGCACCAACAAATGCTGTCAAACTCACAGTAAGTATGGAGAAACTAAACAATTAAAATTTAAAAAATCAACATTGTGAAAGTAGGTCATTATAAATCACAGGACTTCAAACCATTTTTCTTTTTTTGAAACTGTGTTGTCCTTTTTCTATTTCAAAACAGTTAGAGAGCTGTAAAGAAAATCCTGTATCACTGTTGCTTTTCTCCCCCTTTCTATGGCTGTGACTTCTTTGCACAGACTAGTGGAAAGTACTGATTTTGGCTGCCGCTAAAAATCATTACACAAGTTACAGTTTAGATTCTAAAATAGGTCACATGTCACAGAACCAATATAGAAAAATACTCTATATTTCATTCTACTTCTTCGTAATAGTAAGAGCTTTTTTTCCCACTAATAATCTTACCTTTTTTCTTTAGTAACTTCCTGTAATAATTGTTTGTAACACTGAAACAGAAAGAATTCCTGTGTATTGTTTATGGCCAAGAATTGATCTATTTTGATCTATATTCTATATTGATCTAATGTCTAATCATGGGTCTGAACTGCAAATAGCAGCATTGTGAAATGTTACCAATGAAATCTTAGTTTGTATGAAGCCTGACAATAAAATTTTCCATTGTACAATAATTAACTTCAGATTTTATAACACTATTTAAATACTACATCTATTGGGTGGAGGTGAGAGGAAAGGAGGAACAAAACCCCCAAAACCCTCACTACACTGTGAAGTCAGAGTTAAAGAGATATGCTTAAGTCACAGACATGTAGAGCATTTCAGGAAAGGTCATTAAAAAGGAGAATTTTTTTTTCATTAAACCTGGAAAATTTTCAGTGAATTAACTCTTCTTCCCAGCAGTATTAATTATTATGACATTGCATTTGTAAGATGCACAATGCACCTTTCATACTTTTTCTTCAATTCTACTGAAAAGAAATCCAATAGGAGAGGTACCTATGGCAATATGCCATATGAAGAGACATATTGATGTGGGCCATGCAAAGAATATCTATATATAACATCTGATCCGCCTTCCCTTCTGTTCCACACTAAAAACTCTATTGTCACTGCCAGTTTTAAAAGTTTGAAAAATAGTTTGATGTTGAATCTTGATCAAAGCAAAACTACAATAGCAAAGTCCTCATGCAGGTTATACACCTGCTGAAATGATAAATGTTTTTTTCCACTACAACATTACAGGTGTGCTGTGACTGCTTTTTTAGGGGATGAGGGAGTGCTGGGAGGCGGTTGTAGTTTTAGAAGTGCAGACCCCAGATATCTTATTTTCTCATTAAACTATGACTAATTGCAGTGCATAACAGATGCAGCAATACAACTTTGGGTAACAGCTTCACAAATACCACATACGCTCTTTTATACTTTTAATTAGCGCTTCCTTCCAAAGTATGTTAGATGACATTATTTGAAAATGTGGAATTCCCACAAGACCCTGCACTATATCATTCCACACAATTCATTATTAACACAAGTTCTTCGTCTCCAGGGTGCATTAACAACCTCAGGAATCCTCCATTACTATGTAAAATGCATTGTTAGTTGCATGAGCATATGATAGGCAGAACAATTCTTTAGGAAGTTTACCCAGGGTTTCCTAAAATTTTTTCAACTATTATTACTGGTGGAGAAGCACAGAACATATTATAGCACAGGCTGGGCTCACAGATGGTAGATTTGGTAGGTATGTACTAGCCCACTTGCATCTAGACTGGTTTAGATAGATCTAATTTATCAACCATGACAGCATACTTGTACAATTTGTAGGAAGTCTTTGTGATTATATTATAGGCCGGTCTCAGTAGAACAAGGCCATGAAATGTCTTCATCAAAACTACACCTTGACTGATGCTAAAAGAGGGCTGCTTCATGTAGGTTATGTACTACAGCAAGATCCCTCCTAGGTTAAAAATAAATAAATAAATAAATAAAAATCTTTCCAATATATCCGATATGCAGAAATAAATGCAGAAAGCATTTGCTCTGCATTTAGGATCATTGGGATGACCTGACCATAGGAAGCCTTTGTTTAATTATGCTGAATCTCCAGACCTTGGTCAAATTTGCCTAAAGGCAAAACCACATTGGAGTTTGGAACTGGGGAATAACTGGGAACCATAAAACTCACCTATGAGTTTATGTAGGGAAGAAGATTGTATGTATGAAACACATGTAGAACGTGTTCCTGATTTCTTTTCATCAGTCCTTGTTAGTTCTTACAATTTACTAGGACTTGCTATTAGGACCCTTAAATTATCACATTAAAAATTAAATAATTAATAAACATTTAGTTGTACAGAATGCGTAGCATTTTAAATTTTCTATAACAGAAGGATTAGTGAGCACAATTAACTTCTCATATTCATCGTCACAAAATAGTGACACACAGATCTCAAGGATGTTCTGTAGATAAGAATACGCAGGTTATTATTACTAAAAGAAAATCAAATCTAGAAGGTTTGCATCTCCTACCTTGGTCCTACACTTGGAAGATAGACTTGAAAAATTGATCAAATAGACTGTCTTCAATCAAAAAAAAAAAAAAATGCCCTTATTTGAAGAAAAAGCACTGTGTGGTTATTTCAGCATAGGATGAAATATTAACCTTTAAAATATATTGCAATGACTATAACAGGTGCATGCGGTAAAAAATATTGCACAAGCATATTGCTTTGCTACAATTGCAAAACTTTCTTATATCAAAATAATTCTGTCTTCAATTCTGAATTTTCATTTATAGGATATTTGGGGAGATGAAATAGATAAAGAAGAAATCTACATCAGAATAGCTTCTTTTCAAAACGTGACAATCTCCCTGTATTGAAGAATCCAATTCCTACCTAGATGTATCCAGTTTGAAGGGGTTGTAGTTATTATGGAAACAAAGTTAAAAAAACCCAAACAACAACAACTAACCACAACAACTGAAAAAACAACCCAAACAAACAAAAAGACACTTTATGGACCAATAACTACATAACTGTTCTCAGTGATCTTTCCCGTGCTTTCCCTGAGGCCTGCTGGGGTATGTTATAGAGAGAGATGGGAACCTGCTCCTTTTGGTGTGCACCATTACAGTAGCACTCATTTTCTTACAATTACATCCTCTTTGCTCAACCATAATCCAGGAAAGTGTATAGTAGTACTGTCTGCTTACATGACTCCTATCAGAATTATTCTGAATTTGCCCTATTCTTTTGTGAACAAATAATACAGAATTGAATTCTGACAAGAAGCTCTAAGCACGTTGTCCTATAACAAGAAGATAAGGCAAATAATTTTAAAATGGTTCTATTGCTTCATGTTGTTGTTGATGAAAGAAAAATCCAACTTTTTTTCCCAATGACTTATTATTATCAATATTGGAAGATAACTAGAAATGTTTAGGAAAAGATAGATTCAATTAAGTGGAATTTGTCACATTCGAGCTCTATTCATCACAATTATGCATTAGATGCAAAAGTTTGCAAAAAAATGCAAAAAAAAAAGTATATAGCTGCTGACACTGCTGAAAGTTTTTAAACTTTGCAGAAGTGCAGTAGTAAAAATGCAGGCTTAGGAAATTTCCTTGGCATAAATGAGGTGAACTCTAGCATATTCATATACAGGAGATATGCCATTACTCAGAAGTATTAGATCAACCCTCTTCCTGGCTAACAGTAGAAATTAAAGATGTGGTACTTCAGTATGACAAAAGTTATTTGCATGGTCAGTAAAAGCTGTATTCTAATATATGAAACAAATGTATATAAGAGATGCTCACATATTGAGTTTCAAGAGTAAATTGCAGAAACAAGCAAGTACCAAACAAGTACCAGAAGCAATTGGTTTGTCTGTGGTAAGGAATTCCAATAGTACATCTTCATGTCTGCTTAAACAGACTTCTAATAATTTCAGAGAGTCTAGTCAGAGACACAGCTATTGGGACCAACGTATGATCAACACAGGGAACTGCTGAGATATTTGGAGACTAGTGAGATGAGGGACAGATGTATTTGCAAGCACAACTCGGGGAATGGATAATCCATTTCAGATGTGACAGCTTCCCTGATCATCATAGCACAATAGGACTGAGATTTAACAAGTATTTACTGGAACACAAAACAGGACTGAAAGAATGGAAAATTCTCCTGGGCTATAATAATGTTACTCTTCATTTGTTGTTATTCATTTGGCTTAGAAGCAATCTCTAACCCCTTAGCCTTGGAAAGGTAGTTAAAGAAGGGTAAATCATATTTGTACATTAATTTGTGCAAAGCCTTCTTACATTGTAGTTTTACTAGTGATGTGCAAAATCTCATCTGTGCAATGTCAAATAGGCTGTAAACAGGATTATCAATAGCCTATCCCTGCATTTTTTTTTCAGAGGAAGACTGGGGATTTCCACTTTTTTGAAATTTCCTGTACCTTAAAGATACCATTTGAAGTCTTACGCTCCTGTCTTCAGAATGATACTTGGAATATGCACATGGCCTCCCATGCAGTTTCAACAATATATTGGAAATTAAAACTCAATATATAAGCAATTCCAAAACATTTTCCCTAATTATTTTCCCCTATTTTGGACACTGTCACTTATCTTAGTCTCAGTTCAGTGACAGCATTGATATTTATGCTTTTGTCTGAGGATGGATTCACATATGTTCTTTCTGAAACTATTTCTGAGCCTGACAAAGTCTGATGAGCAACCAAATGCCATTTGGGGTAGGGAGACAGTAAGCCAAAAGACAATTCTGTTATATATATGAATATTTTTTTTTCCAAATCAAAAGGAGGTATGCTTCTTTTCTGTAGTAGCCCAAGAAAAGAGGACAATCTTGACACTTAGATAAATCATTTAACTAAATCCTTCTTCATACCTCAGCTATGAAGCAGTCAATCCTTAGTAACTAGTATCAGTCATCCAAGACTTCTCTGCTTTCTGAACACAGTCCTTAAACCAACTGTTGATTTCACTTATATACACGTTATTATACAAAACTACCACTCACAGATGCTACCACATAAAATTACAGACAAACAGAGACAGATGAACGTATAGATAAACGTGTAACACTTGTTCAGATATGAGAAAGAAGGAGTAAAAATAAAACACAACACAATCTGTGTTCATTATTCTGGAACTTACCTGAAAATAGCTGTATAAACAACTCTCATGGGGAACATCTTTTCTGAGATCTGCTATGGAAACTGCAGTATGGCTATGCCATCAGGAAGCTTGGGTTCTGATCTTTTCCAAAAGTAGAGATGCGATAGACACTGCCACCCCCTGCCATTCACTTGACAGGTTTAGGATATATGCTGATGGGGAAAATGCAAATATTGAGAAGTTTAATCATTTGTTTTCCCTGAGAAGGAAAGATATATGTAAAATAACTGCTTGCTATTTTTTCTGTCACTTCTGTTAAGCAGCAGTACAAGTGGAAACCTAAATTTTACAGCTTTGTACTGAGGGCCTGTTTTTTCTCTGACAAACACTTCTGTGGATTCGCTTTAGATGTGATGAGGTAACATGAACTCATGAACCACAAACATAAGCCAAAGTTAGCTTATTAAACGAGCCTAATAAAGATAATACAAGCAAGGTTAGTTCAGTTTAATATTTCTCATTTATGGTCTATATACCAGTTGATAACAAAGCATTGAAAGAAGTCAAAATAGAGTTTTGCATAATGAAACTATATGGAGATTGACCCTACAGGGTCCTGAATCTGATGGAATCTTTGTGTTGTTCGAGGGAGGCCACATTAGGGAAAGCATAAAGAATCACATGAGTTCTAAGGCAATATAATGTCAGCAAAGTATTCATTTCTGGACAAATAACTCTCAACTTTTCCCCTATAGCTAAATCCTACTCTCATGTCCACAAGTGTAGATCTGGAGAAAGAGCAGAATGAATGTGTTTACTTCAGGACTAGGTACCCAGGAACAGAATTTGACTATGCTGAAAATATGGTCAAATCTGAAGTATAATTGCCACTTGTGCTGTCTCCTTGGTACATCAAACCACATGAATTAATTCTCTCAAACACATAGAGAATAGTGCCATTTAAATATTTGTTCTAGTAAATGCTTTGCTTTGCAGACCTTCACATGCTGACATAAAGCACATACAATTTTTTTTTGTTGTTCAGCAAAAAGTTTTTCTTTGAAAATGAAAACGTGATGTACAAGAAAGTAAGAATTATCCTACTTTTACAAAGGGGTAACTGAGGCGTTGACTTCCTCAATACCAGGCATCTTCCTTCACCCTTAAACTTAAAAAAATTACTCTAATGCTGATCAAATAGCTGACCAGTTTCTGCTTTTGTTTACAAAAAAAAAATTAAATAAGATATCTCAAAGTGCAGTCATTTTATAAATCCATGAGTACCTGAATCTATAACACCATACGTGCAGCAGTAGGCAGACCACCTGCTACTTGCAGTAACCCTTGGGCTCATAATGAATGAATGCTGAAATGCTGTGGACCTCTGAATTGTCTATAAATGCCCAAATTAAGAATTTACATAAATCAATAATCTGTGTTGAAATGTATTTTTGTCCTTGCTTGTGCTTTTGTTGGAGGAGAGCTGAGTCTGTCACCTGTTATTAGTAAAACCATCACCATGGCAAGCAAGGATCTTAGTGTCACATTACAGAATTCTAGGTGACCGTGGTGATAAACAAAACAGCTTCAGAATAATGCTGTATGTTCACCAGGATAAAATTCAAATAAAACACCAAGTATTTCAATTTACAAGCCCTACAGCATTTGTTAGGGCAGTGTTGAAAACACTCCCTTCTCAGCCCCACCATTTTCTCTTTACAACCTGTTAAAATAACACTGTCTACAATTACAGGGTCATTTGTTATGCATGATATAATAGACTGCAAATATAAAAAGGCATTATCATTACTTTTGTCCTTTGTTCTTCCAGGCCAGAATATTGCATAGTTCTTTACTTTGACATTTATTGCTTTTAGATTGGTAATAGAATGGTTTGTGTTGCTCATTATCTTGAATGATGATAATATTAGAGTTTGGGGAGCCTGCATTCCCTGTTAAGTAAAGTAAAGGCTTCATATAATTTACCAAAGGTTATTACTGGACAATTACCCACAATACAGTTCAAGTCTAATAAACGTTAGCCACATTCACTCTTAAATACCACAGCTGTAGTATGGTTTCTAGGAAACTGCCGAAAAAGATTTATGTCATCTATGTGCATGGGAGGAGGACTGTTTATATATGTGCATATGTATATACATATTTTTATATGTATTTGTAACGTTTACTAATGGGTGCTTTTACGGAAAGGTCTTCATTTAAAGAAGCACCTAACAACAAAGCTGGGACTCTGAGCAAAGAGGAGGGATAAGGTAAAATGTCAGTTTTCCCCTTTAGTATCAGAAATAATGGAATTATTCCAGACAAAGTAATAAAAATTATATTGGATTTTGGCCTAAGATTTTACACAAGAACTTATATAGAGGCCTAATATATTAAATTGATCAATTAGCAGGGCATGAATTTCAGAGCTTGATTTCATCCTTCCCTCCCTTTTATCTCTGACTGTATTTGGTGTCCCTTCTTGACTAGCAGTAGGATCCCATTCTGGATGGGCTTCACTGCCTGTAGCCTACAAGTGGCTCCATCCCCAGTGAGGGTGGCTGGTTGTCTTACAGACATGCTGGGTTGGGAATACTTGGCAAGCTAATCCATTTCTGAGACTTGCAGATATTTATATGTATATAACACTCTATGTGCACAGTCACACACATGTATACACGCTTGCTTTCCCCCCGCCCCCCTCCCCCAGTTCTTTTTCTGTTTGGTACTCCAGCTTTGCCTGCAGCCATTTATGTTCAATTTATGTTCATCAGTTCATTGCTCTAGCAGCAGCACTTCCAATGAAATGTTTCAATTTGTGCCAAGTAATAGTAGCTAGAGTTATTTGCCTTATGAATCTCAGTAGATTAGTTTTTGTAATTTACATATATATACAATTTCTACCAATTTTCATTGACAGTTTTCTCTTTGGACTTTGTTTCATTTCTATTTTTGAGCTGTAACATTGTTTCAGACTTACAGCTCCCTGTAAACTTCATTATATATTCTGCATTATTATAGTTATCTAGTAATGCAAAAGTGAGAGAAAAACCTTTAACTCTAAATATTAAAATAGTCTGCAGAAAATTGAGTTAATGTTTCATGAAATAAATGTCATAATATGAAAAAAGTATTTTAATGGAAATTTGTTCAAAGCTTCAGATGTTTCTTGTCTGTCTAACATCAGTTATTATTCTTCATATGAATCATAAACCCCAGACTGATTAGGTCACCTGGTTAATCTGTATGGCAACAAATAATTTTAAAACTACACAGATTTGCAGTTATGATGAGCTGACACAAGATGAGTTTGAGCCTGTGAATATAATCATAGCCAGCTGACACACCTGTGATTGGTTTGCTCTCAAGAGGGAGCATATTGATGGCTGGTATTTCTGATGTTGTTAGAACAAGATAGGCTGTAAACCAAGATAATGCTCTTCCATGCTGTGCTAGAAACGCTCAGCAGATGTTCAGATGAAACACAAAGAACCACACAATTGCTGTTATTAGATCACTTGATATTATACTGGGTGGACTGATGTATGCAGGGGATGAACACCTGCAGAGCTGGTCAGGTTTCCTCAGCATGGGTCCACTCCAGTCATCACTTGGGGTAAGAGAAAACTTTTTAGGACCTGCTGTGGCATTTCAGTAGGACTCAACGTAGATAACCAGAAGCCGCACAAACTCATTCAGAAGCACTTCATCCCCTGCGCACAGTAGGCCTGGCCCCACGTCTCCCCTCTCATGCATTACAAAGGGGATGCATAACATCTAAATGTCTTTGGTGCAGAGCACAATTTAGCAAGTACAGCTGTGCTACAACTGATACCCAACAGGTGTCAACCTGCAAACTGCAGTTCTGTTATGAAATGGAAAGTAGGGCGCTGCTTCAGCATTGGGTGCTGGGTGCCTGAAAAAGGCAATAAGCACTGCCCTCAGAGTGTCCTCCTCAGACCTGCGCAGTACTGTACACATTTGTATTTTCAACATAGCCTGGGCTACTTAGATACACAACTTCAATTAAAATTAAACCAAAGATGCTTGTTACTCCCACCTGCTTTCAAGACAAACTTATTTTAAACTGTACGATGGCAACATATATAATGAACAAGCCCAGCCTTTCAACCTTCCTTATCCTCTGGGCTAGAAATTGGAGGTGAATTCCACTTCACGGCAGAGATACAAGGTAGCAGAAAGCTTTCCCATACGACAGAAGAAATTAATTCCTCCAGGTCTGTATATCTTGGAAAAAAAAAAAAAAAAGTATAAAAGTATGAACTTTTCCCTGTACAACTATCTTTCAATAAATGAAAGAAAAAGACAGTAAAAAAATGTGTGTCCAAATCTAAGCAATAAAAACATGGCTACATTTTGATGAACGCTGTCGCATTCAGAGGAAATGTTTAACTGTGCAGTTTTGATAATATAGCATGTCCCAAAGAGACTTATTTTTCCAAACTGAGGTCAGATCCTCATAAAGTTGGAGAGACTGAACAAAATCTCATAACTGAGCGGCACATAGGGTAAAATTCAGCCAGAAGGGAGACTAGTCACTGTGGAGCTCAGCAGCCAGGCTCAATCATAGAAGACTGGATATCAAGCAAGGGCAAGTACTATTGATGCAGTCTTCCCCCAAACGGATACTGGTGATGAATGCGTTTCAAATGCCAATAATCTCAACCTTTGTTCAGTACGATACAAGCTTTGCTTTACATTATTGGCAAATACCTTGCTGCTATTTGCCCGTATACTACCATTTGGTACGTGCCCACCTAGGCTTGCAAACCCTCGCTTCTTTTCTTTTTCCTTCCCGCTGCCTGTAATTATTTCCCCAATGACCTAGCAAACTTAACAAACTTCCTGAATGAAGGTGACCTTGATGCCTTAGTACATTTTCTCTTGTTCAGTCTATTTTAAATGCAAGTTCTACTGATAGGTTTGTATATTCATTTTAGTTGATTCACATTTTTATTAGCGGTTTATTTTAGTGTAGCAGCTTCTGAAACAAAGGACAATCCTTCTCATTTTGTTTGTGCAATTTACACCTACACATCAGCTCTGTAAGGGGATTCTCCCTTAGTGAAAGCTTTAAAAGGATTTAGCTCTCTCCAGGTCCCAGACAGTATCTTGCACCTTGGCTGCAGAGTTTCTTGCTCTTGGTGCCAAAAGGGAGTTTTGATTGTATTCCTTTCTCCTCCCAAACATAATTTCTAGTGCCATTTTTATCCTTAGCCCATTCATATTGTGGTTTAGAATAGCAGAAATACCAGTTCAAATCCCCTCTTTTTCCTGGGAGAACCTGAACCTATACTTTTGCCAGGTCACAGAAGGTAATTAACCTGCCATAACTGTCCTCAGGTGCAGATTTTAATGTTGTTTTTTCAGACTATTCCACTTCACATGAAATGGCTGAAAATGTCAGGTTTTTAACTTAGTTACAGCGTATTTTAAAAAGCAGCATGTTGAATTCAATCAAGGAGAGTTCAGGCTTTCCTGAAACACGGTATCAGCTACAATGCGTGTAACTTAATGTTGGCACCACCGCAAAAATGCACACCTCTGCTCTTACAAACCTATGGCAAAGTAGAAACCCTTGCAGGAGCAAAGCTGCAAAGGAGCTCCTGCTCTGCTGACAACAAGACTTCACTTTTAGTTGCAAAGAGCTTCAGAGGACTGAAATCATACAGCAAGGGTTTGCAGAGCTTAAAAGGACTATAGTAGCATACTTAAAGCCCATCCAATTCACTTTCCCCGAAGACACTGTGGTGGGTACCAGACCAGCGCTGCTATTGCATGGTTTTTCCATCAGTGAGAAAAGCCCATGTATCCCTTGTTTTACATATTCTAATCTACATGGGTACCTAAATTACTGCCTAATAAATGCATTTAGGGAAAAAAGCCTCAGCCAAAATATATCTACAGTTGCTCTATACAAGCAACAGTAATGCTGCAACAAGGAGCTGTGTGGACTGGTAATGATTTTGTCATGTGGGGCAGAAGCCCAAGGTTTTAGCTAGATAGATATGCTTAGAATTTAAGCAGTGCTTTTTTGCCATTTGCTGTTAGTTTAAACATTACAATAAAATAATGAGGAGTTAATAATCACTATCAAAATATCTAGTTACACTTACAAGGAACTGAGTAGGTGCTCACATATAGAAAAGCAATATGCCAACATATCCTGACATAGTGTGTTGAACAGTAGTCAGTGTTATAACCGGAAAGATGTTTGCCTTCCTGAGGGAAACATTTAGAAGTCTGGTTGGAAAGAAAAATATATTAATTCTTTGAGGAAAAAAGTCTTACCCGTGGACTCTTGGGACTCTCGGGAGTCTCTGAAAGTAAAAAACATACTTATCCTCTGAGGTATTTTTCTGTAATATAACTGAATGAAAGATTTTAAAATATTTCAGGGCTTTCAGATCTTTCAGATGTTTGTTGATTTGATTTTTTTAAACAAATGAAATATAATTAGCAAATGTTTCCTAGTCTTGTTACAGAAACAAAAGCACATAAAGCAAATAAATTGTTAACCTTTTAGCCTTTTTCTGGTTTTCATTCATGTTTCCTGCTCAGACAAAAATATCAAATAGGCAAGCTAAACAAGCTGTATTCAGTAAAGCAAACGATTTGTCAAGCAGGCATACGTATCCAGAACCCTCTCCTGTTGAGGCAGTGACTTTCAGGGCTGCCATGATGTCAGCGGGGCTGCACACATCATGTCACACAGGAGAAGTCACATCTGGGAGAGCGTTCTGAATAACTGCCACAGCCTGAAGGTATTGCCTTGGGCTGCCACAATTGCCACTGGGAAGAAATAAGCATTTGTGGGCTCATTGCATCGCCTTACACTGCAGATTAATTGTTTGCCAGAAGAAATTCAGATGAGCCATTCCTTAATGCCTGTTTCTTGTCACTAACAATGCAGAAAGAGGTGCGAAAACCAGGTGTAGAGCTACATCTACTATAGACGCCTGAAATTATGCGAAATTAATTCTGCCAAATATTTATTTTTATGAATGGTATGGACTCAAAAGATCAATGACAGTAAGAAAGACAAAAAGCTTTTATTTCTATTTGCTGTAAATTCTGGATTAGGTTTTGATTATTAAAATTCAAGAAAGTATAATTGTGTGAAAATTAATGGAAAATGAATTATTGCTTTATAACCAAATGAAGTACGAACACAGATCCTGTTGTCTATAAATTTGATTTGTGCTGCATACTGAATGCAGCCCTGGGAGCTGCAATACATCATGGTGAGGGACAGAAGTGGATGTTTTATAGATTATTTTTTTTTTATACTTAAATAGGTAGTACCCCCCCGTCCCCGCCCTTGAGCATAAGGTGAGTGATCCCGCAAGGCCAGTTTCTGCTAAATTACTTCAGTTTTAATTGGTGTTGAGGGGATGGACTGACAGGTCTATTCTCACAGGCTGATATTACAATAAAAGATCTTTCTGGAAGAAAGCCTCAAAAAAGCACCTAAAATTTACCAAGTCAAAGTAAGCTCTCTCCAAATAAGCTAGTATAGTACCAAACTCCTCTAAACAGCTTCCCAAAACATATCTGAGCCATAGTATTTTCTGGGTGTGGGGACAAATAAGGAAGCTGCGAAGCACCCAGTCCCTCCCCTTCTCTCATTGCAGGCAAAGCGGTGGCCAGGGAGCTGTTGTCAAGGGATGGGAGAAGGATTGTGGAAGACCCACATGGATCAAGGCATTGCAGCTGCAAAATTGTTTCAGATCTGACATGCCAGACTGACAGAGGTAAATTTGTTCCCTTCCTGAGTAGGGTTTGGGGGAGCACATGGGGCAATACTTGGGTCCTTCAGAAGTGAACCAAGGATACAGTCGCTTCTCCAGCACATGGGGCTGTGCAGGCAGGAGGTGGGGAAAACTGGGGATTCCCAGCATGAAGCCTAGAGACTTCATTTCCTTGAAAGGCAGGGAAAGGAAGACAGGAGGGAAAGCCTTCAACAGGAAACTACCCAGTGAGAAAGCATTAGACTGAATGCTTCTAAAATCATCATTGCTTTATTTACATTCCTCTGCATGGGTCAATTTTCACTCCAAACAGCAAACTTAAACTCAGCTGTTCCTTTTCGGTCTGTACAGGAGAGCTGAGCCACACTACGAAAGCCACCTGCCTAACTAGGGATCTGACTCTCTAAACAGGAAGACCTCATGGCTTTGGTATTCTTAACTACGTACGGTGTATCCCTGAAAAGCTCAGGCTTCTGTCTTTCTAAATCTTCAACTTGGCTGCAAAGAAACAAGCTTATTTTCAGTTGACACTATCTTCATTTATAGAGCCACAGCTATGGAAAGGACTCCAGGGAAATGGCCATTAAAACCAAAAGATTCTACCTGAACAGCTGGCTCTGTAAAACAAATGGGAGAAATACCGAAGGAATAAAGTTTTTTTATAGAATGCATCCCTTTCTGTTCAAAGGCTGACCTATAACTTCTTTTAAGTAGCTGACATTAATAAAGAAAATAAAATGGCAGAAGCTACAGATACAATTCTCATAATTCTTTTTCAACTCAGTGTAGAAACATTCTGAAACCTGGCTTTTAATTCAATATAAAACAAAAGATCTAAATTTGAACCTTGTTTCTTCAGAACTTTTCCATTCAGATTCATTCAAGTTTCCATTCAAAATCCCATTCTTTTACAATTCTGAACTGCTATTCTAGACAGGTAAGTCTACAAAAATTGGTTCTGCTTCAGAATGACAGAGGTGCACAAGTCCATCTACGATTTCTAGTTGTGAGAAAAGAGAAATATACCCGAAGGGACATCTGAAAAGGGACATTAGAAAGCAGAGAATGAAAGATGAGTTATTATTTTTCCTTGTATTTTAGTTGTTCTTGCTACACATCACAATGTTAACTCAGCTTCTCCCTCAGCATGCAATAGTTCTCTTTAAGGCACAAGACCCTTCCCATGCTCCTTCCCTGTTTGTGAGACACTAAGAAAAAAGGCATGGCAGTAACAACATGAACTCCAGTAAACCTGAAACATAAAGGAGGAGAAAAGAGCATGTATATTACCTCTTTGAGATTAGTCCTATAGGGCAAATAAAACTGAGCTATATCCCAGAAATATGTCACAAAGCAACTCTATATCTAACAAACATGAAAGAGCTGATGAGCTTCTAAATTCAGAAAGGGGTTATATGCTGCCCTGAGCTCATGACCTTTATTCCTGTTAAAAACAAGGATAACTGCTATCACTAGAATAAATAAAAAATTCCAGTAACTAAAAAAGAACAAATGAACCTCCTCCTAATCCACTTTATAGTAAAAGTAGCTTTTTATACCTAAACATCATTGCATGAGTAAATTCTTCCTTCTCCTGTTCACACACCCTTTTGCTCATGCATGTTTCTATGTATAACATACATGGAGTTCACACAATTGGGAGGGGAAAAAAAAGCCAAGCCCCAAGGGAATTCATGTGCTCTCCTGAAAAGCAAACAGAAAAGAAATTAAATCTTCATTTGGTGCTTTCTGACATACAGACATTATAGCAACTTCTTGGATGTTCCCTTTTCCAAAACATACTGTATGCCAGAGTTTCTGAAGACAAGTCATCTTCATGAATAATGGAGATTTCTGTAAAACCTTTGTCTTTGACACAGTGGTTCTCTCTTCCTCTTTTTCTTTCAGTTGATCGCTTGCAAATGTGGATATTTTATAGGAATTTCATCTATTATCAGATTTTTAATGCAAAACCAGGTACCATTTTGCTTGAGCTGCATAAACAAATCAGGCTCAGTTGCTTCTTTTGGCAAAGCTAAATTTTATTTTTTGAGTCACTATATCTAAATTTAGCAGACTATGTTTTCATATCATCCATCAACCCAGAAATGATGATAGTGTATCTAAGGCCCTCTTTTCCTGTGTCATCACTATGATCCTTCACCAAATACATTGTTTGTCATTCTTTGTACTAAAGTCATGAACAGCTTAAAAATACATCTACTGAAAAATAGATATAAAATGCACTGCAGCCAAAGCTGTGGCTAAACCTTCTCCCTGGGAAGCACCTGGGCAAGTTTATACTGTTCAGCTGTAGATCTCCTCTCTCCAGTACAAAATTAACTTTTCTGATTTATCAGCTAAGGACCATGACTGGTGGCACAAAATATGCAGGATGTGAACTAAGCTTTTTTGCAACAACCTTTACATAAAGAGAAAGCCAGAGTAGTTCTTCCAGCAGATGTAACTTACCTTAACTTGCCACTTTGTCTTCTTTGAAGAGAAAGTCCATTAAGTCCAAGACTAATACACATATTGAAATAGCTTTCAGATTTGTTGAATTTGGTGGCATACCAGGTAGAGTTCAGAATTCAGATTTGGATTCACTTGAACAAGGCAAATCTAATATGCAGTCCCAAATTATAACATATTCATATTTCCTTTTCTTTTTGTGCACACCTGAGAGTTAAATTACCTATAACTGTTTCCAGACAGGTTTTAATTATTCACTATTTTTAATTATTCATATTTGGCATAACCGCTGCATAACATTCACTGATTTTTTGAGAAAGTAATTTTGCAAATATTATGGGACTGTAAAGCTGAAGAGCCCTCTTACACTGCCAGATCCTTCCTTCTCTGTTATTAGCAAACATACATCTATGTTACAATCCTCATTTTCACCTACTTCCTTTATAATAGGTTTTAAATGTTTTTTGTCTTGTAGAAAGACAAGGGCTGAAAAAGATCCATGACCATCAGCGTCTCGGATGTAGTTAGCTAGCCAGAGCCTTATTGCCTCAATAATCCCGTTTTTTAGGAGACCTTCTGATGTTGATAGAGTTGAACCATCTGCTTACTACCCACTGAGGCTTCTCCAGGGGCAGCTGTAAAAGGACTCTTCTCCAGGCACATTCCTGTGCTGACCTCTCTCAAGATGGTGTTTCACTGTTCTGAAATTGCCTCATCACTTCCATATTTTTGCTGAAGCCATGTAAAGTAGGGTTCAGAGCATTATTTAGGCAAAAAGAAAGTCATGTTCTTTTTATGCTGAAATGCAAGTTATTGCAAGCCATATGGCTAGTCTTCTCCCATCCAGGGATTACTAAAATAGGGTGCCCGCAGAAGGGAATCAACAAATACTGACTCTGTGGAAGGAAAATAAGAGAATAGGATGCAGAGATTTCTGTGAAGGGTTAACTCTAGCACTGCTTTCTCCTGTGACAGAATCCACCCTTTGATCTGAGGACAGAGGTATGTCTTTACAGTACTACCTCACAGGCAGTAACACCATCATTCTCCAGGCAACAGACTGAAGAACACATTTTTATAAGACTCAGCTCCTCAAAATTAAATCTTTGCTGTGATGCTTAAGCAGGCATTTATTGCGTCAGGAACAAAGAAACACAAAACCAATAGGAAATAATTTTATGTTAGATATCATATTAAAATAAATGCAAAATGTTGAACTAGACCAGCTCTACTTTCTGTTCTCAGACAAACAGGGTCTCAATCCTGCACGGGTTCTACTTTCTAAAAGACAAGACAGCAGGGGCAGACAACCCCTGGGCAAGTTCTTTTAAAGCTAAGACTACTGCCTGAACTGTTGCATGACACTTGGTCTCTTAGCAGACACAAAAAGGTATTACAGAGTATAGTGAGTACATAAATATCAGACATCAAGAATTTCATACAGCTCCCAGAGCAAATTATCAGGGCAATACAGCACCACATCCACATTTAGATCACCTTCTTAAACAGAAGCACAACTATTCAAAATTGCATCAGTGTCTTCCCTTGCTCATTCTCTGGTCCAAGAAAGCAACCCATTTCCAGCCAAAGAGGACCTCCAACATTCCCACCTTACTTTGACAACAACATTTTTTCAGGAAANTTTTTTTTTTTTCTTTTGGAGAGTAGGAGAAGCAAATATTTTAACTACTAAGCTATGATTTTTAAAGTCGTCTATACTCCTTTTCAATATCTGTCATACAATATTTGCCTTACAACACATAGGAGCTATAATGATGGACGTATAAGAGATGCTTTTTGCACAGTGTTTGGCGCTTTGCAAACATCCCTTCGCAGGAATCTTTTTTTGCTGCCAGTGGCAGAGACTGAAATCTGAATTCTGGACTCAGGACTTGGCAGCCTCCAGAGGGAAACACAACTCACTGTTTGCCAAACCAACACCCTAACAGATTATGCTGTTACCCTTTCTCTTCTAGTGCCCACCAGAAGCCCAAATGAATGAATGAATTACCTTTGTCCTCTTTATAAAAGAATGAAGTACATACAATTTAGGCTTTTATAATGAGCTTTGTGTGCTGTGCACTCATGTGGGGGCTTGGTTTGTGTTCAGCTTTTGTGTTCATATCACTCTACTGGGTAAGGTAGCGAGTTTTTGTGTGGCTATGAGCATACGTGCTCAACATTTTTAATACAACAAAGGCCTAACACAGAAACAATTATGTAAATGTTTTACACTGGTTTTGTCATCAAGGCTTTTGCAACATTTTCCAGCTTTTTTAGCTTAAACCCTAAATTTAAATCCAGATGGACCTTATTAGTACATTAGACTGGTAGGTTCTTTGGCAAAGTGTTTGGGTGAAATTGGTTTGTATTTGCTAAACAAAGTCAATGAGACCTGTCAGCAGGATGAGTTATGGGAGCTGCTTGACTTGCTGGGAGATGCCCCAAAGAATAATCAATTGCCTAGCAGTTTGGGTTTGTTTTTTAATGTGGCTGATACATTAATGAATTTCTAATTCAACACATGCAGTATTGCTTTTAAGAAGATGAGATAGTTTGAGGGATAAGGAGGAAGTGTTGACTTTAACTAAACCATGGGACTTAAAGAAATACTCCTGCTTATTTCTTCTGCCCTCTAAAAGCACAAACTCAAATTGATGTAAATACTCCTACATCATCACAAAGTTGTATGAGCTACTACAATATAATTTTTTCTATTGTTTCAACTGCAGCCATATACAGGATTTTTACTGATGCAGTTAAGTCAGTTACAGAAATAATTAAAAATCTTCCAACCAACAGTTAAGCCACTTAAACTTCCCAGTTATGAGGCTGGAAATTCCAGAATTAAGGCCTGAAAAAAAATGAGCATTACTGATGTTCCAAAAAGTCAAATATTTTTTAGCTTTCTTGTAGGCCCCGGCAACTACAGAGCTCTGTTTTTGGTGATACTGTTGTGACCTCAGACTTCAAAGGTGCTGACATTTATCTATGTCAACCTCAGGACCTACAAACTACAAACTTAGGACCAAAGGATAAATTAGGTTGGAAGGAACCTCAGAAGGTTGCTGGGAGCTTGATGAACAGGAAATCAGTAGTCCATTACAGCCAGTAGATTGCCTGCTGCTTTCACATTCATATCGTTAATTCAATGAATTGCATCAAAATATTTTCCAAGAACTTCACTGTGAAGGACTTAATGAGTTATGGCTCTTATAAATGAATTGCAATGTTTAGAAAGCCTCACAAACAGGAAAGTGCATGCTCTGACCGCTGGCAAGAAGCTTCCAAGAAGGATTTCAATGAACATAAGAGAAACAGGCACAAGGAACAACAGCCAGCAGACGAGTGCATGGTTTCAAATAATGTTCAGTTTGTCCAAGGCCTGTGAAACCTTGGACCTTCAGTACCAGCCAAAGACGAACTATGTCCCCTCTAATGGCAATACTAGGCACTGGTCTGTCTTATGTAGAAGAGATGACATTGCTCCCTTTGCAACACAGCTGGTAGGTGTGGATAGCAGGTATGGATAACTATCCAAGTTTTCCATCAAATGTCGTGTTAATGTCTTCACAGATAGGACTTATGTTCCACATCAGTCAGCATATGTTTTTTCAGTGACAATCAAAAGAAAACCTGCATCACAACCAAATAGCTATCTTCTTTCATTGTCCTGGCAGCTCTCCCTCTTATCTATGGGCCTGTGTCTTTGTTAGGTTAATTTTCTCTACGTACAATAGAAATCTCTTCTGCTGTACCAACAGAACAGCTAGTTCTGTTTCACCCTTGGCAGCCAAGGTACTGAATCTCCCCAGTGTCTGCTTTTTAATTCTTCCATTCCCAGGCTATAGCGTTCTGTTTGCCATACAGAACGGATCATTGACTCTCTTAGTTTAAATTTCACTTTTTTATTATTTTCTCTCCTTTGGGAGTAAGAGCTTAAAAGTGTTTGCTGAAGACAGAACTATTAGCAAGTCAAAGCCATCTCCCTTTATTTCTGATCACATATTTTTGGGCTGTTTTTTTCAGTTTATTTTGTTCTCCTAATTCAAACAGTTGTTCTCATTTGTAATTCCTGTAACGAGGCTTTCTTTATCCTAGCTGCCTGCTCATATACAGTGCCATTGCTCTGGACTTGTCACTCACTAATTTTCCAGCACATCCAAAAGCATATAGCTTTCAAGACAGACTCTCAAATATCTATTGGTGTGCACATACTCCAAACTGTCAACTTTCAAACACCTGGATTAGTTTCAGCCGAGAAATCCAATTTCTCCTTTAAGAAGCCACTCCCAAGAAGCAAGGACAATTGCACTAGGCACATGACAAACAGCTGGGGAACAGGAACCACTTGCATGCAGTAGAGTTTAATCCACATTCATTCACAAACCAACACGCTAGGCAGCAAGGCAAATCAGTCATCTGAAATAGTATTGTAACACTGGCACAAGGGCATTCACTTTTGCTGTGTGCCATCTTACTTTTATCAGTGTGTCAGCAAGCCAATTTTCCATCCTTTTCTTCTTGCTCTAGCGATATCTACTTTACGTAGCATCACTAGTTCCAAGGGGACCACTCACTGGTAAACTGTATGTACTGTACTCAGAGCACAAGCAAGTTTTCAGACTATACAGCAAAGGGAAAGGATTCTTTTCTAGAGCTGTTTCCTATGTCACCTCATATGATCTTTACACTCAGCTAACAGAAAATGCCGTTTTCTTCATTTTCTACTGAATAGGTATGAAGATCTCACAACTCAATCTTGAAAGCAATAAAATAGCTTGCAAACCTACCAATAAGGGAAAGAGATCATTTTCCTTCAGAAGATACTCTCACAAGATATGTCAACGTACGTTTAACCTAGAGGTTTTAACTGTCATAGAAATTAAGGCATGGAATAAGCACCACAGTTAGAGCTTTGATCTTAATGAATTTAGGTTGCATGTACTAAATTACCCATAAGTGTTGATGAAAGCAAAATGATAATTCTAGAGCACAGTAAATAAAATGAAATTAAAAGTAACAGTGTAGCAGCACACCTGGGGGTTACATTTGTGTTAGAAAGTGAATCAGGGATAGATTAGGGAAACACATATCACATACATTAGTGTAATAGCTGCAAAAATGTAACAGATTAATTATGGCATAAGCTTAATTAAATTAAAAAAAAAATAAAAATCTCAGAAATGTCGGATTCAGTAGCTTCTTCTTAATGGCAATACAATACCACTATGGCAACCAAACAAAATAAATTCTTTCCTGGTAAATCTGCATGTGGAGGAAATCCTTTTCTTTGTACTTCATGAACGCATGATTGTAAGTACAAACTTACTCATGCACTGGTCACTGCACAGTAGTTGGAGATCTCCTGATAAAGCAAAGTGAAGCACTGTTGGTGAATAACACCATCTCATCTTTCCAGCAATAACAGTTTTCACATATGTACTGTATAGTGATAGAACATTATAGTAGACTTGTGAGTGATAACAAATGAGGTTGTAAACTTAACATATGGCCTGGAAGATTTAGAAATTTGTGTCTCTAAAAGTAGGATTAATAGACCTTGCAAAGTCTCACGGAAAGAAAGGTACCTTACTGGCTCATTTACAATTAAGCAATTATCCAGCCACAACACTCAGCCCCAGTAAAAAAAATACAGAATTGTAGAATAGTTTGGGTTGGCATGAACTTTAAAGATCATCTACTTCCAACCCTCCTGCCATGGGTTGCTAGACCAGGTTGCTCAAAGTCTCATCCAGCCTGGCCTTGAACAGTTCCAGGGATGGGGCATCCATAACCTCCCTGGGCAACCTCTTCCAGTGTCTCACCATGCTTACAGTAGAGAATTTCTTCCTAGTATCTAATCTAAATTTACTCTCTTTCAATTTAAAACCCCTATCCCTCATCCTATCACTACATTCTCTGATAAAGAGTCCCTCTCCATCTTTCCTGTAGACCCCCTTTAGACACTGGAAAGTTGCTAATGGTGTCCCCAGAGCCTTCTCTTATCCATACTGAACAACCCCAACTCTCTCAGCCTGTCTAAATAGGAGAGGTGTTCCAGCCCTCTGATCATCTTCATGGGCCTCAGCTGGCTCCTCAACCATCCCCAGATGGATCTCCATGCACTCCAGCTATTCATTGACATAAAGGGTCCACACGGTTTGTAGCAAGATGATATCAAAATAATCTAGTATCTTAAGGAGTACTTGCAGCATAAATCATAAATACAGACACAACAAACACAAATACCATGGGGATATAACAGTCATTTCCATTGACTGGGGAAAATGAGGAGGCAGATGTCAGGGGAAATACATGATTCTTTTCTTGCATCCTCTCCCCACACTCCTGGCATGGACCATTGGTGGGGACAGGAAACTTGGTCTTTCACCCACTGTTGCAGATGTTGTTTTCCTACAGGAAGGACACACCAAGCTCAGCAATCAAGTCACACTGAAGAGAAAAGTAATCATGGGTCTGCTTCAAAGAAAAATGCAAGCTGGCTACTAACTTAGAGATCAAAAGGAATATTAAATAGTTAAGAGTCTTCTGAGGTGTTTATCTCTCTGGGGGTCTCCCATCTCCCACGCAAGGAGACAGACTGACACAGGAAAAGCTGTGGTCTTCCCAAGCCTAGACAGAAAGGATCCCAAGGGAAAAGCTGAATATTTGCTTTGCTTTTTTCCAAGAAAAAAAAAAGTGAGGGTTTTTTGGTGCAGATTTTTTCTACATAAGTGATATTTCAAATGTGTCTATTTGTCACTATCACCTGGCATAGCTGAAACAGTAGTGCCTTACAACCAGAGCTTACATCCAAAGGAAGATCTTCACCATGAAACAAAATGCAAGTTATTTAACCAAACTGCAAAAAAAATTTAAAAAAATAAAAATAAAAAAATTGCTGAATGCCAAGCATCTGATATAAAAATAAAATGTATTTTTCCCCAAAAAATATTCTGCTAATCACAGAAGCATAGGAAGCAGAGCTGGAAGGGACATCATTAGGTCAGTTAGTCAATCCTTCTTCCTCAAGGCAAAAATCAACTATTTAAAAAAATAGAACCTGAAAATTAGCTGTCATTGTAAGGTGCAGGTGCCTTCCACTGTTTTTATGCGGTGGTGACAAAGAAAAGAGGACTTGAACTGAATGAAACCACATTTCAAAACAATAATAGATAAAATATATTCCTCATGTCTGGTACTGGCATGCAAAATCCTGCAAATCACTGCAGTAAAATATGAGGGATGTACAAAAGATTAAGAATACCCATACAGTGAAAGAAATGAACATTGTGAAATGGGTGATTTGTTGGATGCTGTGAGCACAAGCAGACATGAATCCTTTTTAGAAGCAGTCAGAAAAGCTTACAATGGCTCATAAATCTAAAGCTGGGGAAAAAAAAAACCAAAACAGAGACAGAAATAAAGTAAAGCTAACAATCTAATAATAGGGGATCTCCCTCATATGAGGAAAATAAGCCTTACTGGGTAGTGCAAAAGAACAAATTGTTTAAGCTTTTGCCCAAGCGTGAGAGAATTGACACATGAAGCTATCAGTTTTATCTGATCTGTTGAGAAGGTTCACATTCACAACTGGTCTGCAACCAAAGGGACCAGATCATTCCCTGCTGTCACCACACTGAAGCTGGGGAGGCACATAAGCTATACTTAGACATTCATGCATATCAAGTTCATTGTAAAATCTGGAGTGATTTCCATGGCTTTGGCACCATTCTCTCTGGCCTTAAATACTGACCATCTGCAGTGGGGTCCCTTCCCAGGCATAGTATAGCTATAAGACTCATCTTTACAATATTGCCTAGAAAGGAACATATGAACGAAATTTAAGTAAATACAAGTACATATACTTGTATTTCAGAGGCTTACCACAATCCAAAGAAATAAAGGAGGTGGGACAACACCAGTGAAGTACACAGGACTACTTCCATGTCTCATGATGACCATATGTAAAAGCACCAAAGCTGTCCCACATCTGTATCTCAGAAAAGTTCTGAGGCCATGTCAAAAGGCCTGTAACCCACATCCTAAAGCATTGAACGAGAATGTGAGCCTTTGAGTCACATATGTTTTAGATTAGGTGCTCTGTCTTTTCTTCTCTTTCCACATAGGTATGTATATAATGGTCCATAGGTATGGTTTTGTATACACCTAACATTTTGGCATTGACCAACTGAAAATGTAGGCTACTAAGAAATAACTTTGCTCTTTAATAACAGAATTGCTTTCAATGTTCCATATTACTAGGCAGCAAAACCCCAGATTGTCTAGCAAATACTAAGACAAAGATGTTATTCTAAAGTAATAATAGATACAGTCTCTTTTTCTAATTATAACCTTGAAGACACAATTTATGCTACTGACCCAAACATATGTTTTTGTAAAAAGAATGTCCTTAAAACTTTGTCATTTATTGTCACTACTATAAGTACTTATAACTTTCAGGACAAACAGCAGTCAGAAGGCCTGCATACAAACATTTAAATTTATCCACATGAGGTTTAGTGGGGAAGAGCTGTACAATATATATGGAACTTTTGTTATTTTTTCCCTATTGCAAAATACAAACATGAAGGAATCCAATTAACTATGGTTTACTCATCCATGCTCTAATTATAATGGCAAAAGTGTCATCTGAATTTTTATCTAAATTATTAAATGGTTATATAAAGATGATAGTAATATTTACCTTTAACATTCAACAAAGTCCAAATTCAGTGACAGTTGATTGCAATATGAGTGAGGCTACCTTGGTATAAAAAAAAAAACCTCCAAGAATTAGTTTACCTGATTAAATAGAAGATTGAACTGAATAAACCCAGAATGGAAACAATGACAGTGATATGAATACAAAAAGAGCATGCTGAATTAAAGTAAATTATGCAAACATGGAGAAAAAAAATGCCGCTTTCTTTGTCTCCTTAGAGACTTGGAGAGAATTTTGAACACACTTAGAGGGTGTTGTTGATCCAAGGTACACTGAGTTGTACCAGTGAGATCGATGTCTTTCCTTACATTGAGTGAGCTGAGTGTTCATGGATGATGCTGGACATGCAAGCGTTTCCATGCTCCACTGCCACTATCATACAAGCTTGTTTTAATGGATCCCATGCTGGAGTGAAAAAAGGTCTTTGCTGCTGGTTGTCAGTCAAGAATATCTGTCAATTAGATCAGCTTGTGTTAAATTGTTGGTGACCCAAGCAAGCTAGAATACCTTGGTAGTTTCACTTTGCACTAATGCTCATTTCTGAATTACCTCTTCAAACAACAGATTTGCATCTTTATGAAGCAATGCAATTACCTATACTAACCCCCATACTTACACTAGACCTGTTCCAGCTGTTCAGAGATGTGACCTTTGAGACTAAAGATTCATGACATAGGAGCTGTAGTAATAAAACTAGTTCTAAGCCTTAATTAGCTGTAATTAAGACTAATTTTCCCTGGCTACTTGATTCCTGGCCCTATTCAGCACTGTATCACCCCTTGAGTTGTGCTGTTATAAATTGGGTTAATTAAATGACCCACGCTGAAAAGCAACTCTTTAGGCAGGATTTTTTTGTTTGGATCAAAGATCATTTTTTTGACATATTTAATAGGATAGCCTACAAGAAGTTAACTTGACTGACATAGGGGCACATTATATCCTAGAAACCAGAACATGAAGCCAGGGGAACAAAACCAAAGACCTGCAGCACAGAGTTACAGCCTAAGATTCTCCTTCTCTTTAAATCAGCATCTGCATAAACTTACTAAATATAAATTCTCTGTGCTCTGGGAAACCAAGAAAAGAGATTAACTGATTTCAGGCACAATCTGGAAGCTATAGAATGTGGCTCCAGATTCTTGCGTCCACAGTAGGTGATTTCAGATGGAAAATGCCATCTGTGCAGTGTAACTGCCCCAAAGCCTGGAGGTCAGTTCCCAGCAAGATATGAACTCAAACTGCCTGCAAAGTTTCCAGTTGCCTTTTCTCAAGACCTTTACCAGTATTAGCTCTAACCCAGCTCATCTTGAATCAAAACTAAAAACAGTGAAAACATTTTATATGCCAGCTAGAGCAACTACTAGTATTATTCCTAACAGCAATTCTTCCTTATTGAAGAAAGGACGAAATAAAATCAGCAACAGAGCAGAGGAATGTGCTTGCTCCCTGGCCTCCCCACTGCAGTAACGATATGGATGTTTTGCAGTTTCCAAAGCAGCAATTCAGTCTCATTTGCCCCTTTCTTCTGTAAACTGCTCTCCTCTATTTTGAGAAACTCATGTACCTCGTGAAGTTGGAGACACAATAGCCTACTCTTCAAAATGAAGTAGTCACCTTATTCCCATTTGTTCAGATACTGGTTTTAAACCAATTTTCTTTTGTCTCCTCTTTCTTTTATGAGGTTGGCACTCACATCCCTTTTCCAGGCACGTTCAGTGCCCCAGCACAGGCAGCAAAGGGATTGAGGCTGACAAGAGAAGCTGATGGATTTAGCCCCCAGGCACTGCATTACCTCTACGGAGTGGAAGACCCTCTGCCTATTTTCCCCCAGCATTTACATATCCAAGGACCAATTTGAATCCCCATCAATGGATTGTTCTGCTCTAGTCTCCTGTTTGATCTCAAAAATTATAAATATTTAATTGAATGGTAGAATTATGACATCAGCCATGATCCCGCCAGACATCACAAAGGCAGCAAATTAATTTGTACTCAGCTGTTCTGTTACAGATTCTGCACAAGCCCTTTCACTTTTTGATAAAGTCATAGTTCACAGCTATATCATAACTCTAAATATGACCCTTTAATGACATTGCAGTCAGGAGATATGACATTTTTTTTGCTAGCTAGCAGTGGAATTTTTGCTATATCCATTAGATAGAGAGATTAGATAGATATTGGAGAGTATATATAGAAAATACTATCAGCAGTCAATCTGGAACTAAAAGGAGCTTCAGGCACATGACACTTGCAGGTTATTTTCAAGCAAACGGAATGTAGAATCCTCCTCAATCTAACATCTACATTCAAAGAGTCAGACACTGTATCTTTATCACAACATCAGTATTGTTGTACTTTAGCCGAAGTTTTTTCTTTTATTTTCTGTTGTTTTGGTTTTTTGGTTGGTTTTGGTCTTTTTTTTCCTTCTGCCCTCTTATGGGAAAACACACTTCAAATCAATAACATTTCTATTTCATTTCATCATGAACTCCTTACTTTAAGGAGTTTTAGCAAATAAGATATTTTAAAGAAAAAAAAAGTACATTATTTCAACTGAGAAGTTAGGGGTTTTTGCTATGAGACACATTTTTAAACAAAATATTTGTGAAAAAAACAAACATACTCTTGTATACATTAGAACATTCAGCCACTAACAAAAAACCTCACAACATTTGAGCACCTTAATTCAGAATAGTGGCACAGTATTAAAAAAAAATATTATGCCCCCTCAATTTACTTTCATTAACAAAATGCGTGTGAGCGTGTTAAGTGTTTTTATATTTATACACACACACTATGCACCTGGAGGCTACCCTTCTTTCTTTTGGTACTACCTTGGCTCTTTTTTGTGTGTGTGAGAGATGAAATGAGTCCATGGCTTTGCTCCTACACCAGATGGATCTCATGGGTACACCAGTGTATATGGGGAACAATGTTGTTAGTGACAGTCCAGGACCACACACCAGGTGGAAGACTACATGGAGTGCAAGGCCTTTAGGGCAACAATGTTCTTCCCCCATGATGAGACATGGCCACACAACATAGAGCAGAGCTCCAAAACAGAATTCAGAATTCGCCCAAAGGTTAGTCTGGGTTCAATCCCAGAAGAGCAGGCCCTGAGGAAAATGCCTTCAAAAGGCCATTTTTTTTACTCTTGACAACTAGAGAATTTCAGAGGTTCATGCTATTATACTAATATATACCTACTACATCATTTCATTTGGGGAAAATCAGACTATTTGAAAAAATATTTAATTTGGCTTCATATGGCACAGCATGGAAAATATTTTTAATGATATCTTGTAGTCAAACTCAAAGTTTGTTGACAGTAACCTCACAGTGGCAACCAAGTTTAACACTTGTTTTTTCATATGGATAAAAGAGTTGTTTAGCAATTGTTGGCAAAAACCTGACCTTTCTTGGTTATATCTCTCAATACTGGAAGTGTTGGAGTGTGCACACAAAACCTGTGCAATGGGGTTCAGGATGCAAAGCAGGATATGCAGTTACCTCCACCAGCACCTGGATAAAAGATCACCAGGACCTGTACTTCTGTGATACTACAGTCTAAGATCTACAAGAAGTTGTCATTACCTTAATCAATTTTTAAAAGTTTAAAAACCTTCATCTATATCAAAACACAGACAAGGGTAAACTTAGAAAATGGAGATAATTGCTTAGAAGTTTCAAATGTATGTCTGTGTGTTTTGGTAAATTTTATAGTACACAGAGATTTCTGATCACTATTTGGTTAGAGAAGTCAAACTTTTCCTGCTGGAGACACTGGGTGTGGAAAGCTTAATCACAAACTGCAATGAATAGGGAAATTCTTGGTAAGGCCCTGACGTTTTACAACTGACATGTTCTCTCTCTTGTCCTTAATATCATTGTGAAATTTGCAGACTGATATAAACCAGTGAATTTTCTGCATCTCCTTTAAAGGGATTTGAATATCCAGAGGACTACACTGGAAACTGAATAGCACCCCTCAGATCCCTTAGGAAATGGAGATGTGTTCTGATGGAGGGGAAATCAAGATCTTGATGTAATCAAATCAATGTAGTAATAACTGTTTTGGAGATTTTATGCTAAGAAGGGTTTTTCCAGATTTCTCCTTCAGCAACTCTGCTGGAACTTTAAAAGAAATGTGATGCTCAGGAGGTTGTAATTATTAAAGAAATACTGTCAAGGCCCAGTGTGTTGTTACAAATTATAAAAATGTATTTTAACCCAGTTTAAATAGCTCCTTTATTCTCAGCTGTCAGTGAGTACACCTTTTTAGAAGTACCTCCAGTAAAAGTAAATTAATAATTCCTTCTTTTTAAATGGCTGAAAGTGCTTCAGGAACCCAGGTAAGAAAACACTCATTCATATGTGCATTTACATTTGATATTGCATTCAAAGGAGTAAAAGAAGCAGCAATATTTCTTAGCAGGCAGCTACAGGTAGAAAAAGATAAGAAATAAAAATACTTTTCATGAGCAAAGAACTAATTGAAGACTAGGAATGTATATATTCTCTAAATTAATAAATTACACAAAAATATAATTTGACATCGTGCATAATGTTTCTGAGAATGTCTGCTACAGACACATTCATCAAATTATATCAGCCTTTACATTTTTATTTCATTAAGAAACAGGAGGAAAACTTCACCTTTGAACATGACAAATGTCACTATAAGCAAAAGTGGACATTGACAGATCACTCACTAGCCAAAGAGTCTTCTCCAGCTTCATTCCCATCAACTGTACTGCAACAGCAGAATGAGTCATGCACATGTGCATGTCCAATGCACTAACAAGGTTTTTAGGGACAGACATCTACATACAGATATAACATAACAATGCAGCAAAGCTTAAGATATTTGCTTTTGCAAATACTAACTGCAAAATAATCATACTTTTAGCAAAAGAAAGCAAAGAGCAATACATACATGCTCAGGACACTGCAGACAGCTTTCTCGCACTCATGGCACCTGCTGTGTAATTTTCAGATGTTGATGTTAATATTAAGCCACAAATACCATTCTCAGAGTGGAGATACCTGTTAACAAGAGAAGCACCTGGAGACATCCAGGCAAGAACATCCATATGAAAAAACATGACACATCATACTGCTTACATCAATTCTAGATCCGTTATAACTCATGATACATAGATAGCTTTGGCACAGAACTCCATTCCACTTTTAGGCAATATGTCAAAATAATCTAAAGGAAAATTTAAGAAAAATGGAATTTTCATTTAANTTTCCCCCCCCCCCCCCCCCCTATAAATATCCCAAAGAAGTGATTTTCATTATTATGGAAAGACAGAACAAAGTGGGGTAAAACTTTAGCAGTCAGCTTTGTCTCTGTCTGCTAATTTACTTTATATGAAAATCCAGACAGCATAACTGAACCAGAAAAACACTATAAATTTACATAGCCAGAATTTTCAGGCTTATTACACATTATTGCTATGTTCCCAATTAACCAAATTAATCGCCATTTTAAAGAGCCTTTAAGAGCAGGATGGAGTACTTAATTTATCTGTTACTCGCTCTCCTATTTATTAACCTTATGGTTTCACTCTTCTGCAGTTTACTAACAGTAAACAAATCCCAGGTGAAAACCAATAAAATACGTCTTTTGTAATGTTAATGCTACTGTCTTTACAAATCTCCATTCCAGGCACAGCCTTAGCTCCTTACTGGCTTTGATTTACGAGTGGGCTGACCTGGGCCTAACCCTGTCAGCTTTACTTCTAAGACACTCCTTAGGATTATGGGTCTCTGATCTAGCAAATTCCTGAGAGGAAAAAATTTAACTGAGGAAGGCACTCTCTGACAAGTGATAAAACCCCGTTCTTTTCAGGTTACACTGGAGACAGTGTTATGGGCAGAATTAATTGAGGGAGACACAGGGACACTAAAAAAAAAGATAATGAAAGAAAAAAGAAGAGAATACAGAGTTTATGGGAGAAATACTGAAAAGGGAAGAAGGAGGGGTTGAAGGGAAGCAATCAATTCCCATTTATAACGTAGAGAGTCTAGCAAACTAATTAGCATTAGAACCAGATCAATTTTCTTACACAAAGTATTTTATGAGATTGTTACATGACAGTATACTAATTAAAACTGATTGGCCTAATTAGAGCAGCATTAATAACATAGCAGGCACTGACAGCAGCCCTGCTTAGTCCGTGATGTGCTTTAAAGATACGTGAGAGTCACCACAGACAGCCCTTGTTTTAACATTTTGTTTTGCAGCAAGCCAACGGTTTGTCTGTGATCACACCATTAGTCAATAACTTGCTTCTCTTCTGCTGTGAAAGAAAAGGAAGAAAGATGGCAAATTAGCCAGAACTGAAAACAATGGTGTGTTAGAAAAGCAATTAGTAAAAAACAAATATAAAGCATGGACCTGATTCTCCTACACCCTGAACCTTGAGAAATCATTTACTGGGAGCTTCACCCAAGCTTTGCTATTGCGTAAAAGACATGCAGAGAAATAAACTGCCTAGCTCAGTAGATTACAGCCCTGGGAGTCTACAAACACTGATCAGTGTCCCCCAAGGTGTTACTAAATAACCCGGATTTCCCAAGAGTTATTCATGAGAAGATGCAGAGATTTAAGGCGTGATAAGAACTTTCTTTAATAAGAATTTTTTCTGAACAGGAAAAAATTGGGACAACACACTTTTTGAGGAAAGCACTAAATAATATATGCAATCCTGGTTTTATCCTTTAAGGAAATGAGTGAAATTTCATAAAAAACATGTTTCTAGTTTGGGTATGAAAGAAGAAATAGGTAGAAGGATGAATGAATGAACAACCTTTTACAAGTATTTGAATGAAGACATCAAATAACTGTAGAAACAAAAAGACATTTAAGTATGTAAAAGGAAGCAAAACAAAGTTCTCAAAGTTTCAAAATTCAAAGTTCAAAGTGAAGAGATATTCAGAATTAAGTGAAATATTCCCCAGTGGTATTTTGGAGCACTTGCCAACTTTTGTTTGCTCTTTAGACTTTACTGATCTGGCTCTGACACTACAAGCCAGAAATAAACATGTACTGAGAAATCAGGATATTTAGGGTTTAACAATATAGTTGCTGCAGATTAAAGTACTGAAAATTTTAGATTAATAAGAGAGATTGGTTTTGTTAGCAGGTAGGTAGGCAGACAGAAAATACAAAAACCTTAGAAAGTAGAAGTTTTTCTTTTTTTTCTGAAGCAAGACTTCCAGCTTATAATGATTATAGAGGTAACAGGGTATGGCTGCCAACGCTCTCTTCCTCATTGCGCAATGATACAAAACAAAACCAAGCACAATGATAATTTGCTTCCAAAAGATACTGCCTTGAAACTACCCATCCTGGTCACTGCTGCCATCCACAGCAACTACTACAAAGTAGGTACTCCACGCACATTATCTCCAGAGGATATGCACTTCCCAAATAACTTCAGCTGTATCAGATTTTTTTCACCTGCATGGGTTAATTTTCATAAGCAAAGCAATGTCATTTCAAGATAAAAACTGCTTCATGAGTCAACAACCGAAAAATAATGTTACTTATGCACTGGAATTCAAGTAGGAATTTATTCAGGGAATTTAATAGAATCAGAATTGTTCAGGTTGGAAAAGACCCTTAAGATCATTAAGTCCAATAGTTAACCTAGCACTGCCAAGTCCACTACTAAACCATGTCCCTAAGCACCACATCTACAGGTCTTTTAAACATCTCCAGGGATGGTGACTCAACCACTTCCCTGGGCAGATGTTCCAATGCTTGGCAACCCTTTCAGTCAAAATTTTTTTTCCTAATATTCAATCTAAACCTCCCATGGTGCAACTTAAGGTTGTTTCCTCTTGTCCTATCACTTGTTACTTTGGAGAAGTAACCAGTTTCTCCAGCAGCATGCTGTAACGTAATGGTGTGAAAGGCTTTAATAAAGTCAACAGGTAGACAACATCCACAGCCTTTCTCCTGTCCACTAAGTAGGTTACCTTGTCATAAAAGGAGATCAATTGAGGCAAGCAGGACCTTCTCTTCATAAATCCATGCTGACCAGACCTGATCACCTGGTTGTCCTGCAGGTGCTGTGTGATGGCACTCAAGATGATAACCTTCCTGGCACCAAGGTCAGACTGACAGGCCTGTAGTTCTACAGATCCTCTTCACAGTCCTTCTTGATGGGCATCAAACTTGCCAACTTCAGCTTGGTCAATTGGTCAACTGGGATTTCCCTGGTTAGCCAGGAGTGCTAGGAGTGCTGATATAGAATCACAGAATTGTTTAGATTGGAAACAGTCTTCAAAATCAAGTCCAACCATCAATCTACTGTGCCACGATGGTCTACTTCTCAAAATAAAGAAGTACTTACAGAGAATTCCCTTCCTGAAGAAAATAAGGAAAGAGAAAAATGGGAATGCCCATAAAGACCCTGCAAAAGTGACAATATTTGTAGTTATAATTTTAGTTATTTGCCTATTATAAATGAATATGTATTCATTGCTTTTAAATAAATATATATAATTTCCTAGGTCTGAATACATATTTGAAGCAAAGTGTGGTAACACAGAAAGATAAAGCATACAATTTATTGATTTTAATATTTTAAACTTCAACAATTAATTTTAAATTATTAAACTCCATAATAATTATGTAAAAGATATATCTAAAAAAAGGTACTTGTGTAATGGACAAAGTGAATCTGCCACTAAATTATGCTATTATACCTACAGTGAGTCTCTGAAGAAACTAGGGCAACTAATGGACTTTTGTTTGCATGAATCACTTGGCTCAGCTTTACAGTCTTCCACGATGCACAACATCTGCCAAGTGTCACCTTAAGAATGCCTATAAATTTTACACCAACATACCTCAGAACCGTGGGAAAATTTTAATGACATTCATTTGGTAACATCTGAATAACTCTTGACTTGGAAAGTTACAAAGAGTCTATAATTAAGTCCAGAAATTTTTTTAAAGCCATACATATAGACCATTCTTGCCCTGGTACTCATAACTGAACACTTCCATGTAACTTCTGTAGCTGAAGTCATCCCCTAGGTTTATGTGTCTCTAAGTCTCCTACAGCACCACCACCATTTCTCTGCCTTACTTTATTAGCATAAATCTTTACCTTTTGAGGTGTTTGGAAACTGTACCTGAAATCCCAACTGTTATACTTCAGCACCTTTGCTGAACCCCAGATCCACCCTGTTATTTAAGCATATTTTTTCTTCAAACAGGCAGATTTGCTGGCAGTTCGGGTTTATAGTTCTCCTATTTGGAAGGACATAATATTTGACACAAACTAATGCAAAGACGTTCCAAAAATTTAGTCACTGCTGTATGCAGTACAGGAAATACATGGATATACGGGGAATAAAATGAAACCTGCTTTCAGTGCTCTGCCTCAATTTATTTGTCAGTCCTGACTGGATTTGCACTTAGAGCAAATTTATCTCGGATCTCAGTAGTCCAGTTTTCTTTGTTCTGTTCATGGTTTCTTCTCCAATCCATAGTTTTTTCTGCACACGATTCCTTCATCATCAGGTGGCTCTGCAGCTAAATTACACCTCCAAATAGAAAAGTATTCTCTTTTCTTATTCTTTAATGTGCCCATTATTACTATTTTTTCTGCTTCCTTTTCACTTTTACCATTTATTAAGGTATGAAATTAGTAGCAAGTAGTTTCTTCTTTCCTTTTGCAGATTTTTTTCAGTCTGCATACCTTCTTGCTAGAGACTAGAAACAATAGCTTTTTCACAGGCTGCATGCAGACCATTTTTCCTGATATTCTCCTCTAATAAACCCAGAGTTCAATGAGACTGACTTGGAAGAACTATAACTCACCCCCCCTAGTTAGCCCTCACAGTATATGCCTAACCACATACGCAAAGGCACTGATTAAGTTACTTCACAACACCAATCAAAATTCATAAATTGTAGAACATATGTAAAAACAATCTGATTTTCAGTCAGCTTTTCCTATCCTGAATGTCAGATTGCCTTTATTTGTGTGCCTAAATATGGATTTGGTAGCTAAATTTATGGACCAGCTTCAAAACTGTAGTTCAATGAGAACCAAAAATTATAGTGCTAACATTCACTCCAGTTTGTTGATCATGGCAGTGCGAGATATGTGCATTGTGGGTAATAGCACAAAAACTGTTGTTCAATGTTTAAGCTGATCTAAAGAGAAAGGGTTATCTAACATTTGCTGGCAACCTTTGCTGCACAGACACATGAACTTTAGTTAGTTGAACAAAGAACAGAAATCATTTGAGTGTTTACAAATATCATAGTACTTCTGAGAAATCTGAACTTTTGAGTTATAAAAAGGTATGCCATTTGAATTATATGCAGCATTGTGAAGTCTTGCATCTGTTCAGATTTTTTTTTTAATGCTTTGAAAAGTTAGTTGTTGTCTTCAATAGTACCCTACAGTGTATTAAAATACCACAGGAAGGGCATTAATAAAACAGAGGTGCATCAAATATATAAAAATAAGAAAGTGCTGAGGGGTCTGAAATTTTAGAAACTGTAATCATGTTTCTGAGCTTTTATTTAGTTCTGTTTAAATATACCACTAATGGATGTTAAATGTATGGGTCCACATCCTCATCTGGGGAAAAAAAAATAAAATCAATAAAGCTTAAATAGATTTATATCAGTTATTGTTCTGCCCCCCTATCCTGATATTTACATTTCTGGCAGTTCATTTGTCTTCAGTCTGCTTCCTGAAGACTTGCAGTTTTGCAAGCATGAGAAAGCCAAGATATTTTAGACTACCTCTGGTGCAAGTTGCACTGCTGAAAGCATAATCATCCTTTCACATAATCTCATTTTGACTGGACCCATTCAAATGCTCTTATTGCTCAAAAGGAAAATTACCAGTCCAGATAAAGTTCACATGTTCCCCGATAGGCTGTCTCCAGTTATATAGCCAAATATAATCCCCTTCTTAAACCCCTTCTTACTTTCAGCTAAGACAGTGCTTTGTTTGCTTTTGCAGACCTTGCTATTCATTGCCACTTAAAATCCGTCACCAAACAGTCCCAAACCATCAATTATATTGCACTTTACTATGAACTTTGATTCTCTGCAGGCCGTGAAAGGGTACACCTTCCCAAAAATCTGAGCTGAAAGTAGTTTAGCTTCAGTGACAAGGTAATCATCCTGTAAGGTAACACCTCAACTCATCATTTACACTTGTAATGCATCCACTTTCAAATGACACAAGAGGCTTCTAGGTCCTGTTCCTCTGAAACGTTTGTGCATGAACTGTATGACAAATCCTGTCCCTTCTCTGGGCTGCTGTGGCAGTCATTGGAAAGCTGCAGAGGACCAGAAATGGCTGAGTGAGACGTGGCTGCACCTTTGGGCACAGACCTGGGCGTGTGGGCAACTTGAGTAAAAACCAGAACAGAATTCAGGCGTATTTAAGAGCTCAAGAAAACCTCAACATAGGACATCTTTTCTGATGGAAAACAGTGTCTTCAAAACCAAACTTTTCAAAATCAGAATAGGTTGGTTTTGATGAAAGAGAAATTTTCCATTTTGACACTCTGTATAAATGTTTATGAAAGGAAAGGGTGTTTGAGAATTATTTTTTTAAACATGTAAAATTTAGAGAAGGAAAAAATCGTGAGTATATTAGAATTAGCATTTCAATTGACTTAATTTTCACTCTACTGCCCCATCCAAAAATGTGTTACAAAGCAATGTGTTTAATCCAGTTATAAAATATTTGCAATAGCAATCTGTCCTGCAATTAGGAAAAAAAGTGTATTTTGTGCCTGGCTATAAAAAAGTTATTCCAGTTATGGGAAATAATTTGTATAACCAGAGTTAACTTTATAGTGAAGACACAGCGTACCACATTTGTTCTAGCATTGCCAAAATCAAGGCTGGTATTGTGTGACCAAGTGCCTCAATCAAATCCTGTACTGAGTGCTGCAATGAATGGTCAACAATTGTGTTTCTTTCAGAACATAAAAGGAGAATAAAGAAGACATCAGTGTTCACGTACTAAAGCATTATTGGCTGAGCTGGTACACCAGAACCTTGAAAATCACTCTATTTTACAGCAGCAGCAAAGCTCCAGACAATTTCCAGGTCAACTTTGCAAGGGCAAATTGTGGGAAGGCACACAAAGTGACCACACAACCTTCATTCAGAGTGACACTGTACCACATGACTGGGAATAGGGTCTTGGCTTCCCAAACCATTTAATGCACCACCTAATTAGCATACTATGCACAATTTCACTCAACACAAGGGGAGAAAAAAAAAAGAAAAAAGATACATCTACAATAGTGCAAGAAAAGAGCAAGAAGACATAAGCCATAAATCAGTGTAACTTTTAAATTGTGTGACGATAATGCTCACTTGGCTGGAATCATCACAATTGCAGATGCAATAATTTCACAAGGATTATTTTAACTGTGAACATCTGATGAATTTGGGTATCACAGGAGCACTTACACTGTTGGTAATCCTACAAATCAAAGAACTGCAAACCAGGGTCTAAGTAATGATAGATTACTCAGTAATGATGGTATCGTTCTAGATATCATCAATTGCAGAAGTCTGTTAACACTGGATCTACACTCAGACCACTTGTACCATTTTCAAACTCCACTGAGTTTGCAAAACACACTGTTTTTTCTTGCCAGGTGGTTTAAGACTTATAACTTACCCCTCCATAACAACATCTCACAAGACTGAGCAGCTGGATAAACAACAAGGTCACCTTTAGTGATACCTAGAAATAGCTACAAAGAGTTAAGGAAAGACAAATTATGATATGTGCTCTATCCCCCCTTGAACAAACAAAGGGGGAGAAATGTGGGGTGGATGATGTCTCAGGTATTATTTTTTTCAAGTCCAGGGTGGTCTGGAACTGAGAACTGGGGTGGCAGTTCTCAGCCTGCTTTCTGATCATCCCTCAAGGAAAAAAATGAAGTATGTCCTGAGGAACTGAACAGGAGTGGCTCTGCATGCTTGGATCTACAGGCAATTGCAGAATTGGGTCTGAAATAATGTAGAGGAAATTAAGAAGCAATCAACCAGAAAATCCCTTCCTTTCGCCATCTGTCTGAGCTGAGAGGCTTCAGCTGGGCCATGTCCCTCACCTGAACCCACATAGGACACAACATTGAAATTAATTCAGGGCCTTCTGCAGTCAACAGAGGGACTCACCCTGCTCTCAAGGGCCAAGCACCTTGTCCTTGTTTTGGGTTTGAAGTGCTACTTGAGGACAGCCAGCTGCTCGATTCCTTTGCATGGAGGTCAGAAGAGGAAAGCAATGCACCGGGATGATGGAGGATTCCAACAGAAAGTCCAAATTTCTGCCCCTCTCACAAGAATGGGCCAAATGCTCTCCAGGGTTCCAGGTGTGGGGACACTCTGTAACCACTGGGACTCAACACCCCTGCAGAAAGAGTCTGGGAACTGGTTTTGGCCAGGCCACATGGCACAGAGTTAGCCCTACACTTGGGGCTGATGCTTTAAAGCAGGAGGTGCAGACGAGCCAAGTAGGTCCCAACTCTCCCTTAGGCAGGGATGTTCAGGGACGAGAAGATGGCTTGCAGCTTGGCAGAGCTCCATTTAAAACCACAGATGTGGGGTTTCTCCACTGTGCATGCTCAAGGGTCACCAGAAAGACCCTACAACTTCCCTGGGGCATTTGTTGCTCATCATGACACATCTTGTATCAAGAAATCGGATCCCTGAAGAGCCCTACTCAGAAAGAAAATACAGAAATCATTTGCTTCTCCCAAAACATTTATATCCCAGTATGTAACGTAATTGTCCCGTTTTCCCAGTTCTAGTGGTGCCCTCACTGAGATTTGTATAGTTTACATAGCTTTTCTTCTCAGCACAGAGTTTGTCAGCCAGCCCCAAGCTCAGCCTCCCCACCTGCCCCTGCCAGAGAGCTCTGCTGTCTTGCATGGTTCCTTGCCCAAGATGTTCCCCTCTCAATTTTGATGAGTAACAGTCATGAACATTTCAGATCAGGACACCACTTCAGCTTTACAAAATAATAGAACAATCCTTTTCTTTCCCATCCCCAAAATTACACGGACACTTGTGCCATGTACATTTTGCACTGTATATCCAGACTATAGGGTTATTCTTTCACACACACACAAACACACAGGCTGACATTTCTGAAATTTTTCTTTATAAATATTTAGTTTCTTAAAAAAAAAAATAGGCCTAGTGCTAAAACTCATGAGAATACTTCTTTTTGAAAGTGATAGTTTCCCCTAAAACTTTATGAACTAAAATGATTAAAACAGCCTAAGCTCTTTTATCCTCACTTTCCATTCTTCTTTTATTTCCTTTTTGCTGCTCAATCTAAGAGCAAGAATATTTTAAATATTTATGTATCATTTTGTTCTTTACTTTGGGTGGGATTTTTTGGGCTATTCAAAAAAGAAACCAAGTAGAAAGATTAAAAAGGGGGGAAAGTAGTAAGAANATGCTATATATATATATTGAAAAAGCTTGCAATCAATACCCAGTGTGGAAAAAGAAATTGTAACCAGGTATAGTCATATTGATGTACCTAGCAACTTGTTTTGGAAAGGACAACTTCGTGACCCTGCTATATATCAACTTCATCACAAATAACGAGCAAGAGAGCATTCAAAGGATGTTTCCTCCCCCAACGAGTCTGTGAGGAATCTCAGCATGACAGTAATAATTTTATGAGTATTATGTGTCCCATCTGTGTGATATTTATGCGTTTGCTTTATGATTTTCAAGATGTTAATTCAGGCAGGAAAACAGGCAACAGCTTCACATAACATAATTTACCAACCTTTAAAGGACAACACAGGCGGGTTCTATGCTAGGAAATTACACCTCAGGCTATTCTGAACAGCAGCATCTGACTTGTAAACACAGACAATGGAATTCAAGAGAGAAAATGTGTAACATTTGGTGGATAATAGCACAATTTCTAATGAGTGAGAGAAAAACATGGTAAGGAGTTCCATGGAGTTCATTGAATTCCCCATAGCTAACAGGAACAAGGGAAGCCAGGAAAAAATGCTAAGCAAGTAATTAATCTAAAAGGTGAAACAAGCTTTTTTCTAATGTTCAGAATTACTATTTTTCCATTATTTTTTTAGCATCTCAGCTTTGTTTTCTTTACTGACTTACTATTACATTGTGTTCCTGGTCTATGGTTAAAGTTGCCCAAAGAATGAGCAACTGTTACCAAAACCATAAGAACCAGTTAAAACTTTCTACTGCTGATACCCAAATCATGGTCACCGTGGGACCTGGTTTAATGCCAGGACAATAATGGCTTATGCTCTGCAATAAGTAGGCAGGTTCAGCCATTTAAATTGGTGCCCACTAAAACAGGTTGAAGACAGGAGCCCAAGACCTAACTGTGACACTGACCCTACCTAGAGTTTGGGACTTCAAATCACAAACCACAATTTCCTGACATGAAAGCATCGGCTTATGTAGCCACTGCTGCCCAGGGCCAAAAAACAACAGAATACCATTTCAGAGCTACATACTCCCTCTAATTGCAAAGCTCACAAAGCACTGGCAGAATGCCCCCATCAGTTCAGGTTACACATGACTTCAGCAAGACACATACTTCACACAGCACACGTAGAACAGGGTTAAGCATCACCTACCCTGTAAACCCACTAACACCCAAAGGTATCTGTCCTTATGTCAGTCGCTGTTCTTATAGTGTTGTTCCCCTCTGTGACTCTAGTAAGAGCACAATAGGATGAACATCATTTAAGACACACAGACCTGGACATCTTCCTCTGAGTAGCACAGTTTATCTCAATTAATACATGGCACTGTTGCTGTTGAACTGTATATGTAACATCCCTGGTACAACTTGCAACTATCTGCAACTTCCAGTTTTATGCTTGGGAATGTGCTCACCGTCTCTACTTCTGAACTGTACCTTGATATTTTGAATGTCAGGTGCTAAGTTTTTCCTACCTATAGGAGTCCCCTAAAAAAGAAGCTTTGCCTGGAAAAGATTTTTATTTCAAAAGCAGAAGTGTAAAATTTGAAGCAAATTATCTGTTCCAAGCTTCTTATAAATAATACTGAAATTAGTTTCAGGCAAGAAATCAGAAGCAAAACAAGATACATATGTATGTGTGTATGTGTGCAACAGAAGGAAAGAAATGACAAATGGACCATATAAACTTAAATAAAGGCAGGAGAGGCTCAAACATGGGACTCGAAATCCCAACCCCACCCTTGCTTCCAAAAGCATACCCTGCTTAAATATAGTACTGGTAGACAAAATAATTTAAAAATAAGAATTTGAGGCCTGTATAAAGTATCCTAACACATGAACAGTTCAGCTATACATTTTATTCTGCACTGCTGCAACTTCTGTTATCAAATAGCAAAATCTGTATAGATACACAAGACACCGCCTTGGCAAAGGCTTTCTGAATCAACAGACTGTCATGGTTTTGGCTGAACTGACCAAAGCCAGAATGACAGATGGATCTTGCAACCCAGAAAAAGAGAGGAGAGGGGAGCGGAGGGGAGGAAGAGATAAGGAGATGTACGAGTTCAGAATGAACTAAACTACTTCATCGAAGTATTAATATTAAAATTTAAAAAAAATGGAAATAATGAAAACAGACACAATATATACAAAACCGTATCAAGCTCCCAGAATGATGCCACAGGCAGTCACTGGAGAAGACCCAGATTGGACTCAGCGATGGATGGGAACTAGGCTCCAGCTCTGGAGTCAGGAACACACAGGTTGGGATCAGAGGTAGATAACAGAATCCTCTTTGGATGTCTGTCATTGAAGTAAAGAGAGTTGACCCTTTGATTCCTCAGCTTTTACATAGGGTCTGATTGGATGGGATGGAATAACCTTATTGGTCAGGCTTGGGTCACCTGTCTTGTCCTCTCCTCCCCACTGGTATGACCCTTCCAACGGGGCAATTAACAAAATTGGCTGACCTTGTTTTTTATAGTAGTAAGTATAAGCAAGAGCCTCTCTGTATGCCATTCCTTGGCACGAAGTACAAACATTGGTCTTCTCACTCTGAGAACAAGCAGTTTTTTCCACATTATTCCATTAATTTCAAAGAGTTAGAGGAGACCTAGTTAAGGTGTAAAATTACTGAACAGAAAGTTGCTTCTGTTTTACTTCATGCCGTGACACAGACAAAAATGTATTTTCAGTTCTTGACACAAGAGAGCTTATAAGGGATGTGAACACTTATACTTCGTGTTTCCCTGAAGGTGAGAAGTCTTTTTCTTTTCCTCTCCAAGAGGACCTCAAAGAACATGACATTATTTCACTGTGACTATGGACCGTGACAGAGGAGGAAGCAACTCTCCACTTTGCACCAGAAAGTCTCTGAGCAAAGTGAACCTCCATGGAACACATAAACATGAACGATTTGCCAAGTGGGGATTCTCCTTTTGCTTCTAAATAAATCATTCCATGAGATGGTACATACCAATACTACCATGTCTTAAACCCTTAATCTCTGCTGAACTTATAAAAGCCATAAAATTAACAGCTGCACATGTAGACACAATTTGAAGAGATGTTATGATCTGTTATCAAATTGTCCAAATCGGCCCTCCAGAGGAGGGCCACAAAGATGATCAGAAGTCTGGAGTACTTCTCCTCTGAAGACAGGCTGACAGTATTGGGGTTATTTAGCCTGGAAAAAAGAGGCTCCAGGGAAGACCTTACAGCAGACCTGACAGTACCTAAACGGGGCCTACCGAAAAGATGGGGAGGGACTCTTCATCGGGGAGTGTAGCAGTAGTATGAGGGGTAGTGGTTTAAAATTGAAAGAGGGGAGATTTAGCTTAGGTATTAGAAAGAAATTCTTTACTGCAAGGGTGGTGATAACTGGAACAGGTTGTCCAGGGAAGCTGTGGAACCCCCATCCCTGGAGCTGTTCAAGAGGAGGTTGGATGGGGCTTTGAGTAGCCTGGTCTAGTGGAAGGTGTCCCTGCCCAGGGCAGGGGGATCAGAACTAGATGATCTTTAAGGTCCATTCCAACCCAAACAATTCTATGCTTCTATGAATTACATTTTTAAACAATTCTGCCAATTCCTTGGTAGGAATCAGCATTCTTACATGTTCTTGCATCTTGTGGTCACGTGGATCAAAACTTATTTATGATACTGCCTTTTAGTATATGTATATATGAAAGTGACACCAAAATAAGTTTCCGGGTGCTTTGCTCTGATTTAATAGGCTACTTCTTTTCATGAAGAACTGCACCAATTTGTGTTGATGTCACTAGAAAATAGTCTTATCAACTTCAATAGTTTTGGGTCAGAAATGTGGTAGGGGTGGAACTTAGATATGTAATGATACAATAGTAGTCAGACTATAACTGCAAACACATATCACACACAGTTAAAGAGCTTAGTTTTCAACAGCTTTCCTCTCATAACGAACAGGTACTCAACTATGAAGTCCTTCCTTCCTTCCTCATTATCCTGCACTACAAAATCATTCCCTCCTATTGCATCAAGAGAAGAGTGACCAGCTGCAGCCACATGCTGATCTCATGATCTCTCACGACTAGCAGTGCTTGTTAGGGAAAAAGAACTTGAAAACTTCAGAATAACTTGGAAGAATTTTCACTGTGAAGATCTGTGAAAGGATCTTTAAAATAATAGAAAGTTCTCAGTCTCTTCCATTCATTTAACAAAGGAAATGTAGAGCAAGCATTTGCTAGAGTAGATTTTCTGTTCACATAACAAAAGTTGTAAATGGCACATTATCTACTTTCTCATCTTATTTGTAAAGTAGGAAAAAAATCTATTTTATTGAACTGGATGCTCAGTGCTTTCTCACTAATGCAATATTAAGAGCCCTTTTCTATTACTAGAGCAGAGCTTTAAATTAAACACCAAATACATTTTGTCAGATGAAGCATGGCAAATGTGGCCACCCTTCAAGAAAGGTTGACAGTTTAGCCATGTGCACTGTGGGTCTATCATCAAGCATTACTGACTAATGTATCACTGCCTGATAGGGTACAGTTCTCATCTACTCACCAATTTAAGCTTTCTCCCTCCCCCTTCCCATAAGAGGTTTTATTGATATTGGTTCCTCTAATAATGATTCTTTTCTAAATTCAATCAACAGCTGTTTTAGTAAGCCAGAAACAGAAAATAAAGGCTTTGAAGCCATGTTTGTTGATTTAAAAATCGTTTACAGAATCTGAGGAAAATATTCTCTCTGACCTGTGAGAAAAAAAGCAGGTCTGCTGTTTTATATAGGTGCAAGGGAATTCAAAATATGGGAAACATTTGCAATCTATCCCCTTTAAATACAGAAAATTGAAGGACATTAGAGACAGCTGAGGGGTTTAGGGAATATTTTGTGCTTTGATTCCATCAATATCGACTCCATCACAAAACTTAATAAATTGACATGCATCATCTCAACTTCAATTGTTCACATGCGTATACAATCTCTCCTAACCTGCTCCTAGATGGTGTTGTTTTACTACAGACTAAGAGGTACATACACAGTAAATTGCCAGAGCTCAGCTGGTCTCTTTGTGACCAAGTCTGTGCAAGTCTTAATTCTTTACTAAATTGCATTCACTGCAGGAAATCAAAAATGTCTTATCCTTGGTTTTCTCTGGATTTGGTCCAAGTCAGCTTTGAACCAAGATGCCCATAGGATTAAGGGCCATATCGCCCTCCAAGCCTTACACAGCTCTGTTGGCAGAAAGGGATCCTCATAGGTCTCTTAACAATATCAACAGCAATTTCACAGACACAAATGAGAAACAATTTGTCTCCTTACTGTTTAAAATCAATAACATGTTTTAGCTGAAAACTTTACAAGAACACTTTTACAATTAGACAAAATAATGAATAGAAAAGTATAAGGCATCTAAAACCTGATATGAAACTACTTTTGAGCTGCACAGCTTATCCTACCTTTATATTGGTGAACCACCTAAAACCAGTATTTGTGTTTTTACGTAGATATTAGTCTATTACAATGCATTTATTTAAAATCTATACATTGCATAGATTTCTANACATTAGCTATATAATATATATTTATTTAAAAAAAATATATATACTTTTATAAGGGAGCAATAGAGAAGAGACATATTTCAGTATAATGTTTTACAATTTGCACGATACAAGGGTAGGGGGAGCCCAAAATCTTGCAGGGGATACTGTGCTAGGTAATTAGCTCATTGAAGGACTTCACAGGAGTGAACACAAACCTACTGCCACCCTCTGGTGACCAGATGAAGTGTGTCTAACGATCCAGGGCACCGTCTTGCCGGGGAAATAGTCAGAATTCTCTGTAGATAAAAAAGAGTTGTAAGAAACTTTCTAAAGCAGCAACTACAACAGCAAAACCACATCACCCAGACAACTGCTAGAAGGCAAGTACATAGCCCCAAAACAGCTCTACAAGTCTTCAAGTTTGTCAGAGAAGTTTTTGTTTCAGATGGTCATTGCAATAGGGTCTTCAATGACCTGGAAATCAAAGGGAGATGATACAAAGAGTAAGAACAAGGACATATTGCTGATGAGGAGTGAGAAAGGACAGTAATAGGGCATAGACACACCAGCAGAAGGACTCAGGCTTTAAATGAATCGCAATTATCAGGGGACAAAGGCAGTAAGAAAAGATTCTATAAATACCCTAGGTGTAAGAGAAAAACAGAAGAGAGTACAGATCCATTACTGACCACGCAAGGTGACCAAGTAATGGATGATATAGAAGATTGAAGCATTTAATTCCTTTTTTTCTTTAGTTTTTACTAAAAAACTTGAAATTTGAACAAATGCTAGGCATAATTAGTATTAACAATAAGGATCAAGTAA
>VXBJ01000481.1:102405-122926 GCA_013400055.1 Nycticryphes semicollaris | reverse complement strand
GGTCACAGTAAAATAAATAAGCAAACTCCCCTAAACTTCAAAAGCCCTTTGACCCCACAGTTATAGTATCACGAAGCAGGAAAACTGGGAATCACGACTCTTTGCTGGGACTCGTGACAATCTACAGTAATGCTATGGAACCAGGCATTCTAAAAATGCTTGGTCAAGACAGCCCTGATGCCACCAGCCATCAGGAGGTAGCAGTAAGATTGGGCTGGCTCAGCCCTGTTAAAAAGCCCAGCCTAACAACTTTGACCATATGGTTAAGGAGAGAGATCTCCTATTTTAAGACAAGAAAAGTCTCAAACAAAGCTAAGGAAAATAACTTGGAGATGTGAAGTCAAGTGAAGCATGAATAAAGACCATTAAACACGAGTTGCTTCCACTTAGAGGTAAATTGCACTTGTATTGTTGTAACTTAATACTCTTTAGCAACATAAACTATGCTGAACATCCCTCTGCTTAGACATGGCCAATGTTTGGGAAGACTGAGATAATTTCATAAAAACACATAGCAAATTGCTTTTTTATTTAACTATATATTTTATATACAAATATATTTATTTATTATTATATTTTTATATATATTTTACATATATATATTTAACTATAAAATTATTTCTCATACTACCAGAGTGGTGCCTCTGACCTAAAACCTGAAAAAAAAGCCCCATCCCACCAGTAACTATAGATTTCACTTTTCTTACAAGCATCAGATGCTATGAAAAGGATTTAAAAAAAATAAAAACAAAAACAAACAAAAAAAAACCCAACAAAACCAACAACAACAACAAAAAACTCCACCAAACTTTGCGCATCATTAATCCTGAGTTTTGATTCACTGCAGAAGTTCTGAGCAGAATTAGTGTGGCTGAAGTTATGATTAACTATGAACAACTTCAGTGGGACCACAGTGTTCAATCAGCTTTTTCTCCTTTTCTCTTTTTTCTCTTTTATCATCTTTTTCTCTCTTTCTCTTTTCCTTCCTGCTGCTGTCCACTTTTTGAAATATTTATATTTTCATTTCTGAAGTACAATCATCAGGTATAACAAACCAGAAAATACATTAGTGTTTATGAAATTATTTTTTATCTACACATAGGTTTATTATCTGCAACTTCCTTGTTTCCAAAGGATGTGTGTTTCAGACTAGAGATTTTATTTTTTTAAAAACCCAGTCCAGGTGGGAACAATTTTTAACCTTTTGTAACTTTTTCAGCTTTTCTGCTTAGAACCTGGAAGGTCAGCAAGCACATCATGCACTGCAAGGCATGTGGCAAAGCTCCAGGGGAGCAAGCAATTGGTTGCTCCACTGTGCTGTGCTTTGCTACGGGGGGGACTCCTACTGGCTGTCTTCTTCACAGGAGGAATTCCGTTGATGAGCGCATTTGACTAAGAGGTTACTACTGCTGCTGCATTTGTTTGGTCAGGTTGGTGGCTCTTGGATCACAAGATGCTGAAATACTGTTAATTTGTAGCAGAAGCTCTAATAGTGCCTCATTCACAAAAGCTCTTCAAGACACAAAAAGGCCCATTTTAGTTAGCCCTGCTGCTTAGAATTCTGCTTGCAGCAACATCTCAGATCAAGGTGTCCTGGTGCAAAGACGATAAAATGAAACAGATTGAAAATTATTCTTTTTTGCTGTCAGAAGCCCGTTTAAAAATCACGTTTATAAGAATTTGAATAGAAGGAAATTGGAGAAAATACAGGAATGAATAGTTAAAAACTGGCATACTTAGACATAAAATAGAGCTATGAACTGCCTGGACTGTACCCAAAGATGCATCTCAGTGTTCGCCAACTGTTGAATAGAACTCATGGAGGGAAACACAGGTGCTACATGTGCTAGCAGTTAGCAATGTTAGCAGTTAGAATGTTAGCAGTCGCTGGTTACTGATAGGCCAGGAGAAAGCTATTATTTTATCTTAACTGGGGCAGAGGGGGAAGGAAGTTATCTTGGTGACTGAGTGCAGCCCACCTGAGGGTGATGCAGTAGACTGTATGAGTTCCTTCAGACTGTATGAGGCTTCCTTCCTGCTCACACACCTACACACTTTTCTGTTTAGTACCTACATTTTCACCAAAACAGTTGATAATAAAACCGATGGGAGAAAAGAAAAGTGAAAAACCCTTCTACCAGCATGATGCAATACAAGTCCCATTGATCAAGCTTCCAGCGGGTAACTGTTCATTTTCACACAGCACAAAATCATTACTTGAAGATGCAAACTTGCTTGTGTTGCTTGTTTTAGAGCACACAAGGCTTTTCTAGTAAGACAACATTTATTGACTACTATTGCCAAGTGAAAGTATGATCAATCAAATGTAATCAAACAGAAATTTCAGACTATATCTGTTTTTTGGTGAAATACCTTCCATATGTGACAGGTAAGATAGGCTTGTCAGAAAGGATTAGTTCCAGTGCCCTAGCTCACGATACCTGTCCCATGAAATTCGAAGTACTAAGCCAATGATGTCCAACTTTGGACAAGGCAAACTACATAACCTTCTACAGAGATCTGTGACAGCTCCACACCACAGCTCCTCTCCTCTGCCATGTACCCAGACATGTACCCACCACATTATCAAAGTGCAGAACTCCCCCGTGACAAAATGCACACATTGCGGCATAATTTAGTCTCTGATTTCAGATTCAGTGAACCCACACCTGTTTAAGACATGTGTGGGAAAGAGCCATGACGCTTTTGTTCTGGCTAGAGCCAGGAAGAAAAGCTACAGTCAACGTGAGTTCTTCTTACAAGCCGGACAACAGGACTATGGATTTGCAGATTGACCTCCACTGGGTTAACAGGTTAAATTTCTATCACTAGAGCTGAGAGCCAGGTCTTTGAGTAACAGNTAAGTTACAGAAGCTCACAGTTCCCTATGTTATGTACATAATTTGTGTGCCTGCAGAAATGCACTTACAGAGATATGTTATTAAAATTAGTAACGTATTGTAGTACAAAACTAACTCAAGTAACCAGTAGACAAAAAGGGCAGCTTGTATGAGCTTATCACTTGGAATGATAAAGTAGGTATAACACAGGATAAAGCCTGCCTATACCGTCATTGTCTAGATAACTACTGAATAATTGCACTAAACCAAGGCAATTAGCGTTTCTTTTGGTCTTGTATGTATGGTAATAAGAGTCATTCTCCTTGTAATAAGACATTTGATTAATACAAGTGTCTGGTTATTTCAGATTATTAATTCCCTTAACCATAAAGAGACACCCATGCACTAGCAAAATTGATGTAAATTGAAGCTGATATAAATTATCTAACAAAATTGAAATTTACAAAAACCATTAAACACCACAAATGCGAAAATAAATCATACTTGGCAAACCTTTAAGACTTATTTGCCTCTTATATAATTCAAATTACTCAGTGAAAATTATTCAAAATTTTTGGCCTAGAACAATTAACTCAAATTAAATAAATGAAGAGAGTTTTAGTTTGGTTTAAATAATCAGCGGACAACAGGGACCTCCCTGAAGTACCACATGCTATGTTTAACCATTTGATATTCCACAGGTTTTACTAAGATATATTATATCACACATGACATTCTGCTCTCATTAGTATCAATGGAATATTTTTGTTTTTCCATGTTCAGAAAATAATCTATTGTTTTAAGTACTGACAGTAATAATGAGAATATAATTTTTCTATAAACTCAGATTGCAAGAAATCCATATGCTAGATATATTAATGCCATGTTGTTCAGATCACGCAACAAGAGAACAAAACCAATTAGCAAAATTTCTCATTTTACTTTCATCTGGGGAAAATTGAGGACTTTTTTTTTCTTTTTATTAACAATCTTCAGTCATTCAGAGCATCCGTGTGCCACTATAAGCTCACTACCTACCTTGAGACATACCCACATTTATCAAACAGTATTTACTATTAATTTGCTATTTGAGGAGAGATATCTCAGGACTCACCGAGGTTGGGATAAAAAAGTTATTTTAGAAAAGAATAGCTTATAAGCAGGGACAAAACCACTGAAGAGCGGTGGGGTTTTGCCAGTGAAGAAGAGAAGGGAGCAGAAACTTCTGTTAAACCCTTCCATGTGAGGGAAAGAATACCAGCTCACAGTGACATCAGCATGTCCATACTTATATTTCCTGGAAGAGATCTCTGTAGGGATCAAGAGTGTTGAAAGAAGCTTGGAAGAAACCATTTTGAAAGACTGTAAATGTACACAACTTAGTAAATTCTATGATTGCATTAGAAAAAAGACAGAGCCAGAAGATTTGAGATAATACTGTGGTCACAGTAAAATAAATAAGCAAACTCCCCTAAACTTCAAAAGCCCTTTGACCCCACAGTTATAGTATCACGAAGCAGGAAAACTGGGAATCACGACTCTTTGCTGGGACTCGTGACAATCTACAGTAATGCTATGGAACCAGGCATTCTAAAAATGCTTGGTCAAGACAGCCCTGATGCCACCAGCCATCAGGAGGTAGCAGTAAGATTGGGCTGGCTCAGCCCTGTTAAAAAGCCCAGCCTAACAACTTTGACCATATGGTTAAGGAGAGAGATCTCCTATTTTAAGACAAGAAAAGTCTCAAACAAAGCTAAGGAAAATAACTTGGAGATGTGAAGTCAAGTGAAGCATGAATAAAGACCATTAAACACGAGTTGCTTCCACTTAGAGGTAAATTGCACTTGTATTGTTGTAACTTAATACTCTTTAGCAACATAAACTATGCTGAACATCCCTCTGCTTAGACATGGCCAATGTTTGGGAAGACTGAGATAATTTCATAAAAACACATAGCAAATTGCTTTTNAACAACTACCTCTTGCAAATCCACTGACATCAACAAAGTGTTATGAGGGGTGAATCTGAGCAGGATCCTCAGGCAAAGTGTTTCTAAACATGAACGTGAGCTGGCATAACATGAGTTGGTTTGCATATAATGATTTTCCAACAATTCTAAGAAAATAATTATCAATTGACAAAGATTCATTGAACAATGAATTTAACACAAATATTAAAAACATTTATATGTTTAATGACACAGGCAAATATTTTACATCAAAATCAGTTTTAAGAACTTTTCTTATCTGATGAGATCATAGCTCACAAGTTTGTTCTATTTAATTAGCATTTAACAGGAAGTACTGAATTTTAGCACTCCTAAAGAGCTCAAAAAGACACAAGTGCATTGATGAGGGACTCTTCAGCTGTTTAGCAGCTCCCCTGAAAGCTTTCTATAAAAATAGCTTAAAAATGCACTCATCAATTTCTGAATTTATTATTTGCAGAAAAAAAAAAAACAACCAACCACTTTTTTTCAGTTCTGCCTTGCTGAAAATCATTCTCTAGAATGAATCAGCACAGTAACTGGTATGTGAGTAATCTGGGCAGAAATAGGCCATGCATTTAGTTATTTCCAGCATATAACTTGCTCCATTTCATCCACAAACTAACAAACTGCTGCACAGGTATTTTACTGGTTGCAAACCCAATAATCTGTTTATATAGGCAGAGGCTAGTGTTTGAGAGTCTATTAATAACTTTACACTTGTCTTTGAAAAGGTTAACAATTAGAACAAAACTCTTCAGATGCAAAGATGCCCAGAATCAAACCATGGTATTTCCAACAGAATTTCCCACTTCTTTGCTGAGTTTTAGTATTTTTTTTTTCCTACACAGAGAAGATGGAAGTCTGCGAAGCAGAAGTATGTATGTTACTTCAAGCTATTCCAGAAAAGCCACAAGACGCTCACATTAACTAAGTCTCTGCAAAAGAAAGGTGAAGGCAGCAATATGATATAAAATACTGAATGTTTTTGCTGAAAACACAACAAAAAGTTAAGCCTCACTAGAGCAGCAGAGATAAGGGTCAGCAAACAATCATTTGAAAGAGACGACTATTATTAGAAAGATGACTAGCTCTTAAAGTAACAGTTTTAGTCATAATGTTATCTGTAGAACTCCAGACATGTAGAGAACATATGGACTGGAAAATAAAACATCAAAGCTAATTCCATATTTTGTCTCTTACTTCATTTTTTTGATATATGCATCAAACACTAGCAAAATGATTTTGTAGATCACTTTCTTTCTAAGACACATAAGAAAAGGGTATTTAGAAATTTTAAAGTAAGTATCTTAATGACTGAGATTACAATCTTCTTCAGTTTCCCTGTGCAGGATATTTCCATGTCAGGGCCATTTATGAAATTTTTCACTTGCACACAAAATTCTACTAAAAAGATACTCGTTACTAAATTTTTAAATGTATGCCTCAAAAACACTCAGAATATGTGCGTGTATTTTCACACACAAACACTTATATGAACTAATTTTAAAAGCTACAGCAAAATGCTGTTTTCTGCTTGGTCAAAGAGTAAAGAATTCCACTATATTTTTAGTTGATCTTCCAAGTTGTGGGTTTCAGAGGGAAAGAGTTGTTTTTTATTTTGTGGGGTGCATGATTGGTTGTTTGAGTGGGTTTTTGCTACACTAGTAGCATTCTTTTCTCCTTGAATGGTTATTCCCTTTACTGCTGCTCTGCAAAGGAAGCAGATTGTTACAGGTAAATTGGCTTTATATCATGGTGTCGCAATTATATGTCAAATGCTTCAAATCTATAATGGACCAAATTAAATCACCCAGCTACTTTTACTCATTTTCCATCAATACTGTGTCATATAAAAGCTGCTTACCTCATCCCATGTCATTCAGTGGAGGGTATCACGTAAGTCCAACTCCTGTGGGTGGGATGGTAATTGAGCTAATCCTCCTCAAAGTTCTTCCCAAGCACATGAAGGACTAGAAGGTGATTGGAACAGCTAACACAGATTTACCAGACCAGTTGCAGTCTCACAAGTGCCAAATAGAGGGGAAATACAGTAACACAGCCCAGCATGCAGTTGGCTGTCACTGTTGCAAGAGCACACTGCTGCTGACTTGCATTCAACTTGCTGTCCCCAGGGACACTGGGTCATTTTCTCCACAGCTGTTTTCTGTAACGGGCCCAGAGGATGCAGTTGTGCAGGGTGACCCCAGCCCAGAAATCAGACCTAACACTTCCTTGTGTCAATGGCCTGGGGCTGCCAGACAGCTTGTTTCTCTCCAGCTTGTCCAGGTCTCTCTTAACAGCAGCCCTGCCCTTCAGCAAATCAAATGCATCCTCCAATTTAGCAGCTACAATGAATTTGCTGTGAATGCACCTCTACCTCATCAACCAGGTTGTTAGTAAAGACATCCTATAGCATTGTCATCATTATCTACCCCTGGGAGATGCCACTGGCTATCAGCCATCAGTTTGTGTCACTGATCACAAGCTTAAGTGTAACAGTTTCCATACACTTTCTCATCCACTCATCAAATACACATCTCACCGATTTGGCTACAAAAGTAATGTGGGAAACCATGCCAAAAGCCTTGTTAAAGGCAAGGTAAACAACATACATTGTTCTCCCCTTGTCAATGCCACGGCTCATCTCATTACAGAAGGAAATTAAGTTGGTCAGACATGATATGTCCTTGATAAATCCAAGCTGGCTTGTCTCAAATAACCATTTCCAAAAACATGAAGTAAAAGGTATTTGCTGCTTCTTAAAAACCCAACCCCAAAACCAACTATTAGATTTTTAGCTTTTTGTTTTCTAGCAAGACAGGTGCTTTTTCATTTTAAGTTCTACACAATACCTAGCCTATAGGTAAGCATGGCCACTGCCTGCATAACTGACAACAAAAAACAACTCAGTCTCATCTATTTACTGACAGAGGATTACGTGTTTTTCTCCATGAAAAAGTACAATGTTAATGGGGCCACAAATACATGCGCTAGACCAGAGTAAACTACCATTTTAAACAAAGTTTATATTTCAGCTATATAATATCACGTGGTTACACCTTCTGCTTTTAAATTGCTCTAGTAAGAAGTAGTACTGCAAAGAAACACCCTTTGAAAAGCCTCAGAAAATCTCCGTGCAGATTTATATTAAGCTCAAAATTCAGCAGGAGTCTGTTCAACATGGTCGAGAGAAGAATTATGGAGCTTATGGCTTGAGGCTATCAACTGAAACTGAGCTTTAATTAAAATGGATTTGATAATGCACAGTAGAGCTTGGGATGGCTTCAAAAACCATTTCAGAAAGCTGACGTGGTTTGCCAACTTTAAAGTGAAGTAACTGTGTTACATGGATATTAGAGTTTCTAAATGATGCTGAAAAATACAGAGTTGAATTCCAAGTTAACCAACAGAGTGGGCAACTTCTAAACAAAAGCCTGCTAACAGTGAATCCGTAGTAAGTGGAAATTTTCTCGTACCGCTTGTGGAGCTGTTGTATAACACCACCAAGCTGCAGGAAGTCAGAGGTCGGTGGCTTTCCTTCATGAGCAGCTGGCCTTGTCATCCTTCAGTTAGGACTCCAGTCACAGCTTGCAAAGTATGGAGCTTGCAATGCTCCAGATCACAAGTTGCAAGCAAAAAATTTTAATAGAAGATGTTTGTATTTTACTTGAAGAGGAAAACCTTAATTCTAGTTTTAAGGTTTGTTTATTTTTGCTGTTTGGGAGCTTTTGATAATTTGGCCATATAACACCTAAAGGTCATACAGCCAGACTTTTTTGCTAAAGAGAGAGACAAGAAATTAATAGAAAATGTTATAGAAAGAAACAGACAAAGTATCCTGCTTAGTTCACAGCTGAGAAAGTATCTTTCTCAATTTTTCAACTCTAAACTCCGGTTACAGGATATATTAGCTGTGGAACATTGATTATTTTTCTGTTTTCATTTCCCCTTAAGACAAGATAAAAATCTAAAGATTGCACACATACAAAAATTTCCTTACTATTGCCTTTTCTTAGATTTTCATCACATATAATTTTTCTAATTTTAACCAGTACAGATTTGGGAGGAACAGCTCAATTAATAGAAACTGGAAGATCTCCAAGTTGCCTTTCATATTAAAAAAGAAGATAAAAATAGCATCAACGTGTGAACTGATGCAGGAGCCTGACTAACGTATTCAGCCCCAAAGAGAGAGTCAACTAAATGTTTCTGGTAAGCGAACAGGAAGAAGTAAAAAGTTTGAAAATTAACCAGGCAGCGTATGTTATTAGTTTTAGTGCTATTGCAAGATACCTAAAACTAAAGTTCCAAGAGTCACCAACCACAAAGTCTCACACAAATTTTGCACCCTTTATCTATAATTGCACTCTCAGCTAGACTTTCAGATCAGTCTAGAAGTGGAAGCTTGCCTCTCACTCATTCATCTAGTTACTCCTAAATTATGCACACAAATTGAGGACATATGCTCAATGAAAAAGGTCAAAGATATTGGCTATCAAAAAGTACCACATAACTTTTCCCTTGTGAAAATAATGTTCAATGCACAAGGTCTTGACTCCTTGATAAGTCTATTACTATGTAAAGCACAACCTCTTCCATATCCATTTTTGTCAGTATACCTTTTTCTGAATGGACACAGAATTTTAAATATGTATACCTAATAATTGGACAAGGTTCTTTATTTCACTGAGTTGACTAAACTGGACCAGGTCAAACTGAAAAAATAGTGATTTTTTTTCAGAGAAGTTGCAATTGGCTTTATTTCAAACGTAAGTTAAGAAATTTTTCAAGTGTAGTTATGCAGTAATTCCTGCAGGGAAAAGTTTTCAGGCTGACATTTTCTAGCTGTAGGCTTGTTTCACACTGGGTTCCCTTCTAACCTACTAAGATCTGCTTTTTTCCTCTGTTCAATATGGCCAGTAATAGATTTCTTCATTCCTCTAATCACTGGTAACTGGTCTTCCTTCCTCACTGCCCACATAGTCCTGCAAGTTGTTTCTGCAGATATTTGGATAACCAAAAATCTGCAGAAACAAGCATGAAGAAGCGAATGGGCAATCTCTTTCATTCTGCATTGACCATAACATTTCTTCAGCAAAGCAGTCCATCATAAAGCAACAACCAGGTACCCTCTGTCAAATACAAAACCAACCCTCAGGGCCCAGTGAGACCCAGTGTCTGGGGGCACATCATGCTCTCTGCTACAATGCCCTGAAAGCAAATAGGATCTGGCCTATAGGAAGACCCAAGCCCTTTTTTTTTTTTGTTATTTCACAGAGACCTGAGGAACGTTTAGGAGAGACACATCCGAATTAAGCCCCTGTTACTATCTCAATGCACAGGTGAGCATCTTGTGGAGCTCTGCTTTATATGTCTGGAAATTTGGAAATAGCAGCTTCAAGTCCATGCCCCTTTTCAGCAAACAGGTACTTTTAGGACAGCAAGGAGTCTTTCCACAAGAGACGTTCTTACCCAATTAAGAGTTCACACTTATTGAAAAAGACTGAAGTTGAAAACACTATATGAGATGTGGGGTTGATGGTGGGGGACAAAGCATGTGCTATTACCAAAATGACCACATATTCAACCAGCCATGCTTTGAAATGCACGGTGTACTTGAGATCATCTTACTCTTACAACTACTACCCAGCGAATTATCATAATCTCTGTATTCAACATTCACAATGTGAACAGGAAGGGGGAAATGACTTGGAAATCACAGAAGATTCTACACTTGTACATAATAGTCCAACTGCAAGCCTGCAAGAAATTGCAGCTAAATAAAGGAAAGATGACTAACTTCAACCAGAAGTCTTGGTTATTCTGCAGAAGGGTAAGACTGTCAAAATCATACCTGATTTCTAAATTAACTGATCCAGCTGTCCCAAAGTGCAGCATTGCTTTGAACAATGATCCAGTCAATGTATGATCACATATACATTATTATCTGGAATCACATTCATTAATAATTATCTACTTATAGATTAAAAACCAAAACAAACAAACCACATCTACAAAATATTGATAATTTCATTACTAAGGCAACAATATCCTCTAACTTTTCCGGTTATCCATTCTGAGTACATACATCCTGACCTTACTGTTGACAAACTATGCCTTATTAAATCCAAACTTTACCTTCCTACAGAACGCTGCAGTAAAACATACTGTCAGGCTAGTTGAGAGCCTTTTGAACATGCTCCAGACAGTCTCCATTACCTGGCAGTTCTGGTCACCTCAAACAACAGCTTCTACCCAAGTGAACCTTTGTGGCACTTAAACTCTCATTCATGCAATGCAGATATACCTCATACAATCAATTTCACTGAAAACTAAATTTGGCTGGAGACTGGATCTGGAGACTTAGCAAGTAACTGAATTTTGCTGAAGCTGAAGTTCTGTAAGGACTGGAAAAGGGAAGTCACAACCTTTATTCTGGATCAATGAAGGTTTTTGTCACTGAAGAGACAAAAGATCACTCTAAGGTAGAGAGATTAAGTGTTTTACAACTTTCATTAAACTTTGTGGATGAAATTCTGGCTCCATGGAAGACTTCCAATAATGCTTAATCTACGTTGACTTGTACAGTATTCTCTCAAGGTATTGTAGAGTTAAACACATGCTATAGAAGCACATGAGCAGACCATCAGACCAGCCTATTTTTCATCAGATTCCATAGAGGTTATTGTACTGTTTTGAAGTATATAACAGTCATTCTAGAGAAAACATCACAAAAAGTACTCCTGAGTATACATTTTTATTTTTCTTCTCAAATTAATCAAGGAAATTCTGCATACAAAATTAATTACCACCCATTGTTAATCACAGATATGCCAGTCGCAAAACCCAAAATCCTGTGGGTTTTTAGGTGTATCTGCTTTTATTGGTCTCAATTATGAAAATTGTTTTCTTCTATTAAAACAATGGAGCTGCAGCATTTTTGTGATCTGTTTGTCTTAGCAGGAGCAAACGTATTCATACAGACTAAGGAGACAACATTTTGTGAACTATTAGCAGCAGTAGGTCCTTCATATTAGGTACCAATACTAGTCAGACATTTACCTAGATAATGAAATGAGCAGTTCAGTGTGATCTGATAGTATTAGTCATGTAGTAGTTGAAGACAACAGTTCTCAGAACTCATAATTTATTGCACATAGCATTTGAAGAATTTGTTGAGTAAAATAAAATTAAAAGAAACAAAAAACAAACCAAAACAAAAAAAAATCACAACAAAAACCCCACCATGTCCCACAAAGAATATGATTAAATTACGAAAGTATTTAGATGACAACGATTTTGATCATTCTGAAGATCACAGAGATGCTTTTTAATGCCAGCAAAAATTACCCTCTCTGCAGGATTAGTTGGAATATTTAGTGGAAATTAATATCTCCTGGATAGTGTAGTCAGACAAAGACATTGTTGTTATCAATTTACAGGCTGACACGCAAATAATGGATTTGTTATAAAAAACAGAAGGAAGGAAAGCAATGTGTGTGTGTGAGAAGGGAGATTATACAGCCAATTTTTGCTGGTAAGTAAAAATCTTTATGGAATAAAACATTACAAGAAGGGATTCACACAGGGAGGAGAAAATTGTTTTAAGACCAGTATAGGGCAAGAGTAATATATTAGCGACGCTATGGCAGCATTTGTATTGTAAAAGAAAATTGAGGATTGTGTGTAACTCCCAATGCAGGGCATGCAGAGGGCTGGCAAGATCAAGATAGCCATATATGAAACCATAAAAATTGGCCCTCTGTATCTCTGTAGGCTTTTTTTTTCCCCTACAAAAACATGTGTGAACAGATAAGATTTTACTCTCACAGTTTCCTCCCTCACAAGGGTTTACTGTGTCTTTTCCCTCATGAAACATTTTCTCACCTTCTGCTTCCAAATCCAAATGGCCCAATGTTCTCCTAAATGTTATCCTAAATCTTTCTATGCTCTGCGTCCACAGAATACACTATTCAATCACTTTCTGCCTAGATTTACATGGATCAATACATGTGTACAAGTTTGACTGAGGACATGAACTCTTTGGAACAGCAATTGCCTCTTAAAGGTTGCATTCCTACCAGGGATTCTGGGACTAGTTTTTGATCAGGCGCTAGGTGTAATTAAAAGAAGTGAAGACTATACTGGCTTACATTTAAATCACAGACTTGTGAGGAAAGCTTGAGCAAATACACAAATAAGACCAATGATTTAATCAGTAAAAATATATGGTGTATCAAAGCAAGCTACTGTTTGAGTCTTTTCCCCAGATTTACTACGGAGCATGAGCAAAAAGGTCCAAACACTGACCAGTAAGAACCGTGTTAGCACTTGATTATAATCACTTCTTTAATACAACCATAAAGTAGATTTACCTATGAAGACTGAATTTAACTTAAAGGGGAATAGGGAATATAAAAGTGTTAATTTGCTATTTCTATAAAAAAAAAAAAAAAAAAAAGTGTTGTTAAACTGATGGCATTATCTTCTAAGCAGAGTGTCTATTCTGATTCTGACCTCACAATATAAATGAGAAATGACCGCACTGAAAGAAATAGTGCTATAAAAATCAATGTCGGATTAAGACCCTCCACATTTACTGTTAAGGGTGTTATTTGGTCAAGGCACTTGTGGTGTTCTGGATCGATCATCAGTTAGTTGTCACATTCTGTGCTTCACTGAAAGCGTGTGTGCAGTGAACACTGGAAGCTTGACAGCTTAATATCTGGCGGCAGCTAAAGGAAAATCCGGCCATATTTTTCAGTTACCAAAGCAATAAACAAAGGACCATCCCAAACGCTAGGAATCATTGAAGTAGATTCCCTTCACTTAAGAACCTTGTAGGGCCACAGCACCCGAACCTTTACCTCGTGGAGGGGTGGTGAGGTGGAGAGGGTGATAGTTGTTTGTCTGGGAAGGGTTTTGGGTTGGTTTATGAGGTTTTGTGGTGGTGGTTGTGGGTTTTTTTACAATAATGCTCAGTAAAATGCAGCAGAGAGAAGAAACAAATAATTAAAGTGGGAGACATAAGTGGGTGACAGGGTTTCTGACTGAGTCCTTCCTTCTCTCTCTTCCAGACTTAATTGTCTTGTCTGTTTAATTTTAGAGAACATGCTTCTGCATTATATTGGCTCCTCGCCTAACAGTCAAGTTTGACTTTCAATCATCAAACTTGCCAAGGGTAAGAGTGAAACTAGTTATCTTTGTACTGTGACTTGTGTCACGTCTTCCATTGCAGTAGTGGGAAATGACAGCCCAACTTCTGGATCCCACTTTGGCTTCTTGCACTAAACTCAGTCCTCAGAAACTCCCACCACTGGAAGTAAGAGAAAGTTATTTTTCCTTTTCCAGGTCATCCTTTCTGACAACACTAGTTTTAAAACCTATAAAATATCTTCTAGTAAATCCTCACATTGAAATGTAATTCCTTTCTTGTCAATAATGCAGCTGCAAGTCAACAATGTTAATCCATTAACATAACCCTGAATAAATAGCAGATCTCTCACCAAAGAAAATTTCTGTTACTGCCAAGATACAGATATAGGTACCATTCTGTTGATCCCAACCTGGACACTTATCTTTACCCAAAGTACAAATTTGTATGATTAAGGAAACAAAAATCTGCTACAACAAAATCAATGTTCAAAACCGTGGCTCCCTCAGCAAATATACATTAATTTGTTTCAATCCGACGTATCAAACTTTATGTCTCTCATTTCAGTAGGGCAGGAACTGTACGAACCACATTGGCCAAAGCTTTTGCCCACATTCCTTAACACCCCCCTGTTTATTGCCTCTATTCTTTTATGAATGCAGCTGTGTGTGTCTTTGCTCCTTAGCCTGTTTGTTCCAGCACAGCCTGGGAAATTACAGTCCTCATGCAAATCTTCCTAAAGCCTTGTTTCTTCTGAAGCTCGTGCCTGATCATCAGCAACAGTAATATTATATTAAAGCCACAAAATGTAAAATCTCTTCCTGCTCCCCTAAACATAATTCCTGGAATCTCTTGTGCTTTCTGCATATCCCACCTACTTGAGGCAAGGCAGGGATTGTGTGTTGTTTTTTGTCTCAAAATGTGCTCAGCACAATTTTTTTAGTACTTGACAGAAGCCAATCCACTTGATAAGTAAGAATTAAGTGTACAGGTGTAGATCAGTACAGTATCCTTGTACTCTGCCTAACTTTCATTTCAGCACATTTCTGTACAATAATAAACTCTGTATGTCTAGAGCTTGCTTATCAGACTGAGGTTTGACCCGATATTTAATAATTGAAAAAGAAAGGTCAGTTACCTTTCCCGAGATCACTCTTCATGAAGACAAAACAAGATTCATTTGGCCTATCTTCCATCTACCCAAGGAAGTAGGAAGTAGAGCATTTGATTTATTTTATTGCACTTCAAAGCTGACTGCTATGGGTCACTTGTAGGGAAATTATTACAAATACCACTTGTTTTGCCTTGTCAGGGAAAACATTAAACTGCTGGGGTAGCTGTACTGAGCTGTGCAATGGAACTTCTGTGATGAACAGGCTTACAACCTTACCATCAGATTTAGAGTTCCTAAGAAATTCAGGATGCAAGGCTTCCGAAAAAAAAACATGAGATTACTGAATGATGTTGGCTTCACCCATTCCATAAGGGAAAGTTTCCCATCTTGCTCTCCTTTCTAAGGAGAAAAGACCAGCCATCAAAAGGAGGAAATTCGCAAAGGAAAGTTTAAATGAATATATGAAATAGGGGAGGTCAATCAGCAGAGTTGATGATATCTTATCTCCATAAGCACTGTTTAAAATTTTGAAATGTACACAGGAACTAGAAAGAAAATACACCTTTTCTTTTTTTAACTCGTCATAAGTAATGTCAGTTTTTTTATCTAAATCAGAAATGCTAAGAGACCAGAATCTTCTTTTTTTTTTTTTACATACGTATGTATGACATCACAAAATTTATTTTTTTTTTGCAGAAAAAAAGTAAAGAGAACCTCCACAAAATGCCTAAAGCTACAGATACTCATAAAAAATAAATTATCTCTGTTTCAACTGCAATTTCCAATGAAGATATGCTCAATTTAAGGTAAGGCTTAATTGATCAGTTATGTCTGCAGATATGTTAGCCTAAGCAACTGCAGACATGTTAGCCTAAACAATTTCAAAGACAGGCAGGAACAGGAAGAACTAGGCAAAATGTCCTCTTTGTACTTGCAGAGAAGGTAGAGTATATATTGCTGCCTGGTCTGCTCTGGATGTGAATGCCGTCCCTGGAAGCTGTATTTGACTCTGAATAAAGCCAGCGAGTTAAACAAACTGTTCAAAAGTTTCAACATTTATAGTTGCCTACAGATGCTTATAGCTTCATCAGCAGATGTGCATAATCAATTTTTTTTTCTTACTAGGAAGTACGCAAACACTTTGAACACAGGCAGTACAGAATTTCTGTTACAAACTCCAAAGCAAAAGGTTTTGATGTGCTTCCAAAGTTCATTGTGAAGTTAAGAAGTATGTACATCATCACTATGAAAGACATTAAAATGACAGAAGGCAAACAAGGTAACAATATCAAAGAAAATCCATAGCCAAATTTTGTAGTAGGTAATTTGCAAATGACTTGCATAATGTATTTGTAAAGTATAATGAATCAATGATAGGAGTGAGGACTGACTAAAAAATCCTGGATTCCTTACCCTTTGCTATAACTATTCAGCTGCTCTCTTCTGTGTTCAGGAAGACAATTCCTGCCAGTTCAGTCATGATATTCCATTCTCCCTTACTTGGAAAATATTTCCCAGATAAGCATTGTCTTTTACATCATGTTTCATTTTCCTTAAGAGATCAATAAACCATAATTATACAAGTAATGTCTTTGTCATGATTGTTTAACACATGAAAATGCACTGTACTGTTTTAAGATTTGGCACTTGGGGTTGGATGGGAGAAGAGCAGGGAGGCCAAATGTTTGCTTGAGTTTTTGTTTTGTTTTGGGTTTGTGGGCTTTTTTTAATTTAGTTTGTCACAGAAAGTCCTGTGATTGATTGGGGATTAATAATCGTGACATCAAGTTGACTGTAATACACTCCTTTTCCAGGAATGTCATGTTTATTGCCTCAAGTGAGCTGCATCAAATTGAAAGTCCAAAAAAATTATGTGCCAAACACTCCTGTGGGCGCAATTCGTCACCTGCTCTTTTCCAAGCCACTGACATGCAATTAAAATAGCATCATATAAATAGATGGGGAAAGTTTGAGAATATTTTAATTCCTTGGAGAAAAGTGACTTGGACAATACAGTAAATTACTTTTTATTACCCTCCTGTTTTGTACTATCATCTCCGAGTAGGAGACTATATTGGAGAAAAAAAATTTGTGAAGTTTGGTGATAGAAATCATCTCACTTTGTTTTCTGACATCTAAAAAAATACCCAAAGATTTTTCAGAAACCCCAATTTACGTTGTACTATCGAATTTAATGAGTAAAACTGTCTCTTTTGATGCCAAACCTACATTTAGAACATAACATTAGTCTTTATTTTTGGTTTATCTTTACTTTGTTTGAAGAACTATAACTATAAATGTGATCTGTCTCAGATTGGCAAAGTCTTGGAAGAGAATCTGAAATGGTAAGAAAATATTGTGTTGCAAATTTTCAGATTATTCTAAATCCACCCCAAGATTCTTATAACACCAGAAAGTTGTCTGTGAATAATCTTGCTAGAAAATCACCTATTTTCTTCTCACCTGCAAGTATGGCTCGTGATAGATGCCAACCCAAAGTCCCAGAATTCATACAGTTCAAAGGTTTCTTCAGCCACCACTTTGTTTCTAGGGACCTCCACATTTAATACGTTAGGTGATAAGGTCTTTGTAACGTATGTGGATGATATTTCATATAGTAACTTTTTAACACCTGTTCCCTCAACCTCTGTGCAGCAATTTGGCACATATAATGGGAGTTTAGCAAACACCTAGCAGGTTACTTTTTCTTACATCTTCTTAAATCAGACAGGGGTATCAGACATCTATACTGGGTCATACAGTTGCCTCTTATTCACAGCTGCTTTTTGCGAGATCATCTTGAAAAAATATTTTTATTCCACATATAGTGTTCACTGAAACATTTTCCTTCTGATGGTGGTTATTTTGCTAGTCACTACATCAGAAATTGTAATAACATTTTTGGATAAAATTTGCAAGGTGCATGCCTCTTGTTAAGTTAAAACACATTCTGCTATTCTCTGCAGATGAGTTATATTGTGCACTTTCCAGGAAAGTGAAATAATGAAATAATATAGAAAATTAGGTCAGTTTTTATAAGTGAACTACAGCTTCTAATATAAACCCTCCAACTGTTCATACTAAAGGTAAATGCTAAAACCTAATGGTTGTTTTCAAAGAACTTATTTAAAAATCTATGTATGAATTACTTCTTCTTAAGCGTACAGGCACTGATATAGCAAATAATTGAGCTAAACCAATGCATTATTTATGTGACAAAGCTTTACATCACTGCAGCAAATTCAAAGAAAACATATTATTTAGCTTCCTAGCCAGAGGACGTAGGCCACACCAAAGTGACAGCTTGGGACTGTATAGAGGGCAAAGAAACTAAAGGAGAGTGGAACAGAATGCAGATACATAGCAAAAAAAAATAAAAAAAAAAAAAAAAAAACCCCACNAAAAAAACACCACAAAAAAAAACCCAACCAAAAAACAAAAAACAAAATACAACCAAACCTGTGCCAAGCAGTGTCTATTCTCAAGATAAGCAGATTGATGTAGATACCTGCCTGAGCAGACTTCCTTGCACAGTATTGTACTGAGAGGTTGTCTTGTACTGACAGGGTACAACAAATGATGTTCAGCGTGAGAAGAGCCCACACTGCACACTGCCATGATCAGACAAGCCAGGAAGCATGCTCCATCTTCCCCTAGGCCATTCTCTTACGGGGTGACTTGTTGCTCCACAGACAGTTGGAAAAATAAAAAACCCAAACAGTTTTCCCAAGAGCATCCAAGCAGGCACAAGCAATCAAAACCACCCTGCATTTTCTCTTCCTTTAATATGGCTGCAAACATTCAGAGGAGAGATATTCCAGTAACTTACTAAAACTTTCACAGTCTTCAGCAGAGAAGCATATTTTTAAGTTTACCAGAGCTAAAAGCAGATACTTCACCCACCGGAGATTGATGCTATGGCCAGGCTCAGGGTGGAGAGGGAACAAAGCTCCCACATTGTAGAGCCTTCCAGTTATAAAGATCGAAATAGGGCTGGGGAAGGGCAGTGGCTGAAAGGGGCTAAATGCTTCCAATAAAATTGCAGAGAAATACTGTGGTTTAGCTGCAAATATGCCACTTTAAAAGTCCAATTATACTACCAACAAGCTGCTACTTAAATATTACATTTTAACTACCTTAATGGTAGGAATGTTTCTGTTCAGCAAACTGTGTTCCTAGGGGTAGTGCACAGTCTTTTTTATTTGCTTCTATATTTAGATCTCTGCATAAAGCCTATCCAAAAGCCTTTAAAAGTGAAAAAACTGACTAAACACATCATGCATAGGTCATGACAAGCTCACAGACAGCTAAGAGAATTTTAACATCTATGCATAATTCATTCTGTTTTTCTGGAAGGGACAACATCGAATACTTACTCAGGAGGTGTGAACTTTTGATGCATCTGCATCAAAAGAAGCATGACCAGCAGGTCACGGGAGGGGATTCTACCCCTCTACTCGATGCTCATGAGACCCCACCTGGAATATTGTGTCCAGCTCTGAAGTCCTCAACATAGAAAGGACATGAACCTGTTGGAACCGGTCCAGCAGAGGGCCACAAAGATTATCGGAGGGATGGAGCACCTCTCCTATGATGACCAGATGAGGGAGCTGGGGTTGTTCAGCCTGGAGAAGTCTCCAGGGAGACCTTATTGCAGCCTTCCAGTATCTGAAGGGAGCCTGCACGAGAGCTGAAGAGGCACTCTTTGTCGGGGAGTGTAGCAATAGGACAAGGGGTAATGGCTTTAAATTAGGGGAGGGGAGATTTAGATTAGATATTAGGAAGAAATTCTTTCCTGTGAGGGTGGTGAGGCACCGGAACAGGCTGCCCAGAGAAGTTGTGGATGCCCCATCCCTGGAAGTATTCAAGGCCAGGCTGGATGGGGCTTTGAACAACCTGCTCTAGTGGGAGGTGTCCCTGCCCATGACAGGAGGTTTTGAACTTGATGATCTTTAAGGTCCCTTCCAACTCTAACCATTCTATGATTCTATGAAATTTATACACCTACTTTTTCAATTTTTGTGGACAAACCACCACCAATCAGTGTGGCTCACCTCACTAAAAATAAATTTTTAAAAAATAATTAAAATCCCAAATCCTTTTGAGATATTTTTCCATTTTACCATTGAAAGAAAAAATATTTCAAAGACTATCTTGTATTTACTGTTATGTTGAGAAAAACTGATAACTTGCCTGGACGATCGGGAAGTGAGGTGGATCATGAACTGGCTGAAGGATAGAAGCCAGAAAGTGGTGGTCAGTGGGATGGAGTCTAGTTGGATGCCTGTACCTAGTGGAATTCCACAGGGATCAGTACTGGGACCTGTACTATTTAATATATTCATCAATGACTTGGATGAGGGAATAGAATGCACTATCAGCAAGTTTGCTGACGACACAAAACTGGGTGGAGTATCTGACAC
>VXBJ01000481.1:74307-89909 GCA_013400055.1 Nycticryphes semicollaris | reverse complement strand
AAAACAAAAAAAAACCACCACACCAAAACCAAACCAAAACAGGCTACCTAACTCCAATGCCTCTCATCTCACAGTTTTCATGATTTTACATTTTTGCAAGACTAAAAAATGAAAAAGCCAGTTGTCCATGACAGTTTTCTTGCCTATCATGGAGCAAAACAAGAAACAGACTATTGTGTGAATCAAAGACAAGCCAGAATTTGAGCCCACAGCGTTCACACAGAAAGGTGGCCTGGTAACCACACCTCAGATTTCCCCCAGCAGTAAAGTAGCACTTTTATTGTCACAGGAGCATGGTACATACCAAAAAAAAAAAAAAAAAAAAAGTAACAAAGAAAAAATAAAACATTAATTAAAAAAAACAAAACAGTTTTATAAGTGCAGGGTAAGATACATCACATAGAAGACGTTTTAGTCCATTTGCTGATAGATTAATAATAGAGGAAGTTTAAAACACTGAACAGCATACAGTATGGTAAAATACCTCAACATGTACAAGTGTGGGAGAAAAAGAGATAATAATATCTTCACTGGGAAATCTATGCTAGCAGGCAACAATTTCATGCTTGTAAACAGCTTTGAGTGAGCTGACAGGCAGCACAAGTCACATCACTTAAACAGCCTCAGTCTACACCCCTCAGTGTGGGATTATCATGAAAAAGTGTCCTAGATCCTTCATCTAGGAAGTCTTCTATTAAAAGCACCTCTAACAGTTAATTAGAATGGCATCTGAGCAGATCTGAGATATGATAATACAAAGAATATTATTACCAGAAAGACTTCTTTTAATATTTTCATTAGAAATAGCTAAGTGAGTCTGCCTACCACCTGAAAACACAAGCTTTTAGTCATTATATCAATAAATTAATAGGTAAGGATGAATTGTCAGATTCATACTATGGATGAAATAATTAGACTGAATTTCATCCTCAATTGGGAAGCACGCTTAAATCAAGTAGCTTTTCATAACAAATCCCTTCTACCTGCAGGATGTAACAGGATCACCAGAGTACAGCACTGTCCCATCAGAATAGGCATGGCGTGCTGGCAGTAGAAGTGGCACCAGCCCATATCATTGGCAGCCCAGAAACTGTTCCCAGCAGTTTGTCTATGGTCCATTTGGGGTAGCTGCAACAGATACGAGCTACAGAATCTCTCTTATGTGGAGAAGATCACTTATTCATGTCATCCTTACTTTCTTCATATTAATCCATCCTCACACTGTTTCTTTAATTCCAAGGAAGAGTTATGGAAAAAAAAAAAAAACCACAAACAAACCAACAACAGAAAAATCCAACACAAGTGTAAAGTCTGCTTTAATGAATTCTCAGCTCTGAAACCAGCATGCAAGGTTTGCAAAACTGCAAACTCCATGAGATTTAAACCATTGCTGAAATCAATTAGCTTAATTTATGATGCACTGTTTAGCCAGCATCCTAATTAAACAGAAACTTCCTATAATCCCAGTAAAGAACAAAGCACGGCAGGTAATACTAGGTCACCAACCCATATTTAAATATGCGCCTTCCCAGCTTTTTCAGTTATGCTGATCTTTCAGAAATCAATTAAGACTGGGGTAAAATGGATAAATGGATATAGATTGGGGAAAAAAAAAAAATTAGCATGTTCACTGCCCAGAACACTTTAGGCAGGGACTGAAATTGTATCTAAAGAATTAAAATAAATTTAGAGGAAAGGAAAAATTCACTACCCCCAAGCTTTTGTTTTCACCTCTATGACTTTAGAGGGCCTAAAACAAAGCAAATACGGTAAAGAATTGCAGGTTCATAAAATAAAAATCCTCTTTAATAATTCCTACAGATACCTCTTATCAAAAGGATGATTTTCCAGCCAAAGAGGCAATTGTGAAATTGCAAAACAGTATTATTTAGTTTGATGGAAAAGCTAGTAAAACAGTTTTAAAGATTATGAAGTGAAATTTTACACAAATTTAACCCCTCTCACCTTCTCAGTTGGGCTCTGGATTGACCTTGACTTTGAAAAACTGCTTTCATGTTGCAGAGAAAGAATTAGACTTAGACTACTGAACAAAGAATTGGTGTAATAGATTAAATTCTAAAATTATAGGTAGATAATTCTACTCCCGGATGGTTTTGGACAAAACTCTCTTTCTAGGCTTTCTTTTATTCACCTATTCCCCCTCAGTAAAACAGGAATACTGTTTCTAAGAGCATATTAAATACTACCATGTTAGGGATAGGGTGTTTCACATAATTTGGTGTTGAGTATCTAGTCAGATGACATAAGTAACTGAGTATCTTTCGTTCACACCTTCACTTCTTTCTAGGTGTGAAGCAGAAAGGATGGATGTTCGGTGCACCCCTATCCAGACCTCTACCTAAGCATAATCCCTTTTAGCAGCACATCTAAAAGCCTATCTCTTCCACTTGCTAGTATCACACTTGAAAGGCTAATACTCTACCAAAAACATTTCTACTGGATTTTACCAGTCTCAAATAGTCAAATCAATTTTTGATACATATTCTAAGTAAAGGAAGGGCAGGGGCTGGGAAGTATATTAGCTGATTTTAACAACCTAAGACTCGGGAGAAAACACTAATTATTTCTCAGAGGCACAGAGTCATTCACATGCAGTGATGCAGGGTATTAAGCATGACTACTCTGTGCTCAGCCTCAGCCTGATCTGCAGGGCTGCTCTGCCAGGACTTGCTCAATGGTACCCTTTCAAACAGGCTGACAAGGAAAGTTTACACACAAGTGATTACAGATACTGTTTTTCACTCATTGTTATTTACAACCTGCAGTAGAACATTTGACATTGCCCTTTATATTTATCTGAAAACATTGTCACATCTATCTGAACATTGTTAAAAGATTTCAGAGCTTTGTAATGTGTCAAGTAGAAACATTACTGATAAAATAACCCATGAGCATTACAATTCATGTTTGGTTTACCAATACAGCACCAGTTTAAATGGAGAATTCTTCTTTTGTCTCCTTGCATCATTTTTATGGAGCTGGAGAATTGAAAAGGTTCCCAAGCACTGGTATTTATGACTGAAAAAAAACCCACATGGATTGCTGTAGGAGAATCCACTGTTTCAGCTTTGACAATAAACTTCAAAAGGAATGGCTTAAGTTGAAGTATGTCTATTTTATATTCTTCCTCGAGAATGAATGCCTCATCATTTTCTTTGCTAGAGCTGTGAAAAGTAAATTCTTCCCCAGACCAGATTCAGAATAAAATACCATGCTCTATTGTATTTGAAATAAAAGATAACACCTGCAGGACTTGAAAAATAGGAAGACTCACCTGTAGAATTTTTAGTGGATATAAAGCCCTAATTTTCTTAAAAAAACAAAACAAAAAAATCCACGCTTAGGTGTACACCTGACTTTCACACACTCAAAAAGCAGGAACCTACTTCACACAGGAAATTTTCTCCTTTTGAAATGGGCGCAATAATTCATTTCCTTCTGTTTTCTTTTGCCTGGCTCTGCTGCGGTATGAATTCACGCACATGGAATATAATATAAACACATGCATATATGTATGTATATAGAGTGATACACACACTGAATAGATACATTCTGTCGTTCAAACATGGCAAAAACTGAGCCTACTAAAGGTTCATATATGCTAATGCAAAGGCTCTCTTGAAAGCTTCCAGAGATTTACTATAGTCTTAACGATATTTGCATTGACATATGTTCACACTGAAACCTTCAGCACGATCGACACACTGAAAACCCGAGGAGAGGAACAAAGAATGGAACCAGTAAGCAGTGATGGCAATACTGTTACTACAGCAGAAAGCCAGGCCACAGAGGGTTTGGGTTGTGTTTATAAGACAGCAACCTGAAGCTTTCACAAGAACTGTACTACGGCCAAACTTGAGAAATTGTAAATTAAGCTCTTACAAATCAACCTGCCACCAGTAATGGTAATCAGCCATTGAGACAGTCTGTTTTTAAAAAAGGAAGAATATCGAGCTTAAGAGAGAAAAGAAACTCAATCCTACATTATTAGAAAAGTAAATGTAATATGTCTTCCAAGTTTAACTTTTTACCTTACTTGGTCTCAAGAGATACTTGGCACTTGTAACATCCATTGACTTCCAAGGACTCAGAGAGAATCAAAGACTCTCATCCATAATTCCTCATTAACTGAACACATAATTATTTCAATTGCTTATTATCAATTATCTTGGGGCAGAGGGAAGGAAGCTCACAGATTTGAGACTAGCTTCTTAATCTGCAGAGTTTCTGTTTAGGTCATAGACAGTGTAAGGAACTTAGTGTAGAATGAGCCTTGATTCATTTTGGATCCTTCATGTAGACAAAAGGCAGGTTTTCCATTGGAAAATATCAGTCAAGAATCTTGGAATTCAGGGATTCAGTAAGTCAAATGAAAACCTCAAATAATGGGTCAAATTTGTGCTGAATATATACATACACTATTTTTGCTAGCTCCAAGAGGACCCTGCCTACAAGCAGGCACAGGACACTGTCCCAAGAAATCCCACTTTAATTGAAAGATTTTGAGCCCTCTCCCAGAAGGAAATTTTGAGCAGCATACGTATTTCATCATACACTATCAAAGTATTTTAAGGGTAATTTATGCAGTTCTCCTACAGTTAGTGAGGAACACATTTATACCTTGCACTAACTCTGAATTACTACCTATAGACACACAAAATCTAATCCTTTAAACTAGCATCTCTATTATCTATTTTATTAGTACTTCAAAGTTTTCTTTGCAAGTAGCATTCCTTAACAGCAGCCCAAGAACATTTCAAATAAAGTTACTCTTACCGGCTCTACAGGAAAAACAACTGCATTTGTTTACAAACTGCATTTGCAGTTTTTCCAAGGGGAATTAAAAAGGAATTCATAATGCAAGAGAAACATTAATCTTAACATACTGTTTAAGTATTAATTTGTTTTGAAATTGTATATGCCATATCTCTGGGATGTCACACTTTACTGTAAGAAAAAATAACAATAATCCACAGACAAAGAGCTACAGAAGGCTGCATATGACTGGTGCTTTAGAGCATAATTACCTGGAAGATAGAAACAATCACTGTAACTCATGGTCAGTGGATCAGTCTCACAAGGAGGAGTGATGGATGGCAATAGTTGCACCATTTCCCTTTATTACATTAGCAAATTCACCAGCTGAGCTTCCTCTTGTATTTAATGGATAGAGTACATAAAGCAGTGTCAGCAAAGAGGGCAAACTGAGTACTTTTAATGAAAAAAAGACCAGCTCTTAGATTCCTGGAAAAGGTAACACTCTTCCACATGGAACTGTTATTGCACAATGCTAATTTTCTGTCCCAGCAGTTCATTTCAAACTCATAAAATATCTTGAAGAATATAGACAGAAAATCCACTTATTCCTTACGCCCCTGTATCATGCCCTGTGACACAATAGAGGCTGCACAGATAGGAGCTGCCTGCGTTACCCATCTCACTCCTGGGCCGGTTCATGATGTCAACAAAACCCACTTACTGGAGCAACAGAGGATGCAGTAGTTGAAAAGCACATGTGAAATAATTGCATACAGAATCCATTTCAGATCAGAGTGACTTTAGCTTGATTGATATAAACATATGGTTATGTCATGTACTGCGTCACTAGGAAAAATCCCAAAGCTTTTAATCCCTCAATGACCCTTAGAACTCTAAGTTTTTCAACCCATTTCATGTCTCCTAGGTAGATTTAAACTTTCTGTTTGGTTTTTTGTTGAGGAGCAAGATGTTTCTGGTTTGATGCATAACATTTCATTTCACTTCACTTTAACCTGCTGCCACTCTTCCTCATTTCTCCAAGTACATGTTTCCCCAGTCCACTACTGCAAATGAATATAGAGAAGCTGGGACAGGAATGGAAGAAAATGTGGAGAGATAGACCTTCCCTACCATCATTCCCTTTTATGCACAAACATGATGCAGGTCCAAATAGTCACAAAATATAAATGAACAGTTAAAAGTTTACAAATTATGTATCAGAGATAGCCAGTGGATTCTTCTTATCAAGTTACACACAAATTTGGATGAGATGACACACTGTTCACTATAGAGATGGAAAGCTAGTTAGCCTCTGGATTTGCCTATCAACAAGAAATACCTGGAGATGGAGCAGCAGCAGCACGTAAACATCACAGAGACATTTTTGAGCAAGACTAGACAGAGAGCAACTAACTGCACTCTGAGATGCTCTGAGATTAATTACTTTCTGTAGATAATGGAGTTTCATTCTCTTATCTGGAAAAAAAAAAAAAAAGACACTTGTCTGTTTCTAAATAAAAATTGTCCCTCACTTCTGTGAGACTGGGTAGCACTTTAAAGATTGCAACACACCACTGAAGATCAGTTCAGATGGAGTCACTAGCATTTAAAATTCAATAAATACCAGAGCTATCATATAAGCAGCACTGAAAACTGAGCTAGTTTCAGGAAATAGGGATGAAACCCTTTCCATACTGGAAGTTAAAATAGAACAAGCAATTAAGAGCTGGAAAGAATATTCTGCAAAGGTTTCAGGAATCTAATGCATTACTCTGAGGCATATGAAACAGAAGATCCTGAGCCACCAACTGGAGCCAAGGTTCAACTGTAAGACTGCCAAGCAGCAGCTCCAATGTTTTGTGCTTCTCACAGGTAATTACTGACAGCCCTACCATACCCCAAAGGGCTAATGAAGTACCATAATTTAAGAGCCTATTATTTATTCTATGCATCCTTGGTCTGCAGAATTTATTCCAAAAGAGACACGCCTGAGTTGTTCATCAGCAGCACAAACATTTGGTTCTCTTCACCATGACAGGAGATGAACATTGCATACACAATCTGAACCTGAACTGTTCAGATGAAAAGAATTTGGGTGCATGAGGAACACGATGTATGGCTTGCAAATTTTCCACTGCTAAAAACTCCTATTGAAAGATATGCTTCTGAAGCTTAGCACACGAAAAAAAAAACCTGAAAATTTACAACTAGCTTCCCATATAATCTTTGATAAAGTGCCTGACAGCTTACAAAGTGCATTACTGGCTTTTATTAAAGCAGCTGATACGAGGGAATATGATGCATATCAATTCTCTCCTTTCTTAAAGCTCACTGGGTATTTGAGTTTTACCTGCATCCTTCTCTCCAATACAATGGCAAAAGACAGTCAGCAACTTTGATTTAGGTATTACAGACCACACAGAACAGAGATCCTGGGTAAGCCTAGGCCATAGGTGCAAATTTGCCCCAGATCAACACAGAGCTCAGAAACCCTGTATGCTGAAGAGAAAAATATCAGACTAGGAAGAAGTGGCAATCATCAGAGAAAGATGTAGAGATAGTTTTTGGGTTTTTTTTAGTATTTCCAATAGCATGTGACCTGAGCACCAAAACAAAAAACATTTTGTGAAATGAGGCTGGCAGTTATGATCAAGAGAGGATGGGGAGCACACATACGAGATGATCACAAGGACTGGAACAGAATCTATTTTCATTCATCAAAATGTAAAGTCATGATGTGAAACAACAAACTTCAGCAAAACAGCAGACACTCATCTAATGGAACAAACTGAGGTTGAGGACCCCAGAACAGCAATTCATAGATTTTCCAGTAGTGTTCAATCTGTTGCAGTGATGACAGAGACAAGTAAGTTCTTGTCAACAGGAGACAGGAAAAGAAGTGACCTACTGCATGATGCACTACTCCACTCACCTGGAGCAGTGCCTGAAGTTCCAACCACCCAACCACTTACAGAAGAAACCAGAGAAGTGCAAAGAAACAGAATGGAAAGGAGATTCCATCTCTCATTTATGTAGCCTCACAACATGAGGGTTAAAGTGGCAATTTGTAGCTGCTGTGTTCATATGAGCAGTTAGGTAAATATCACTGGACAAGCAAACAAAGGAAAATAGGAAAAAAATGTTTAACTTAATAGATTAGGTTGAGGTATTTCTAACAATAGAATAAGCCACCAGAACTGCACCAGTACTTGAAGACAGTGTCTACTTCCTAGAACAATGATATTCTGTATAGCTCTCTAATTGAAGCGGAAGGGGCAAAAACCTAAACTACTTTTAATGTGAAAACTCATTCAACAGCAAGGGTGATTGTATTGATGTGGTACCCAGAAAACAAGGTGTAACATTGAACAACTAAGGAGTTGCCCGAATTGCATAAACTGTAGCATATTACTTCAAGACACACCTCCAAAACCAACCAAAATCAATGTACAGAAGTACTTCAGAAGCATGCCAGGAGCACACTAAGCTTTTAACTTGCTATTGACTATTGAGAGAGGTTTCAACAACAGCTTATTAGGAAGTGCCAGTGCCATGCCACACTCTGACAGAAACAAGTTGCTGTCAGAGTATAGCAAGAGCAGAACTCCTGAGAAATAAGTGTTTTTTCTTGTTTAGAACAGAACCATCTCAAGAGCTCTGCTGTGCTTTGATACTGTACTACAAAATGCAGACAAAAAAGGCATTAGGTGCATAAACGTAGGTATACTGTAGTATCCAAGTCTCCAAAAAACCAGAATATTTTTCAGAAATGGAGACTGTTCTTTGCGAGTTTCTAGAAATCTATGGTTTACCTATGAGCAGAACCATAGCATGGTTTGCATTGGAATGGACCTTAAAGATCATCTACTTCTAATCCCCTGCCATGGAGCAGGGGACACCTCCCACCAGACCAGGTTACACAAAGCCCCATCCAGGCTGGTCTTGAACACTTCCAAGGATGGGGCATCCAAAACCTCGCTGGTCAACCTCTTGCCAGTGTCTCACTATGCTCACAGTAAAGAATTTCTTCCCAATATCTAAATTTACCCACTTTCAGTTTAAAATCATTACCCCTCATCCTATTGCTACACTTCCTGATAAAGGGTCCCTTCCCATCTCTCCTGTAGGCTCCCTTAAGATACTGGAAGGCTGCTATAAGGTGTCCCCAGAGTCTTCTCTTCTCCAGGTTGAACCACCTCAACTCTGTCAGCCTGGCTGAATAGGAGAGGTGATCCAGCCCTCTGATCATCTTCGTGGCCCTCCTCTGCACCTGTTCCAACAGGTCCATGTCCTTCCCTCACTGAAGACTCCAGAGCTGGACACAGTACTACAAGCAGGATCTCATGAGAGCAGAGGAGGGGTAGAATTACCTCATGCAACCTGTTGGCCACACTTCTTTTGATGCAGCCCAGAATGCACTTGGTTTTCTGGGCTACCAGTGTGCATTGCCGACTCATGTTGAGCTTCTCATCCACCAACACCCCCAAGTCCCTCTCCTCAGGGCTGCTCTCAAACCTTTCTCTGCCTAGCCTGCATTAGTGCTTGGGAATTCCCTGACCCAGGTGTAGGACCTTTGACTTGGTTGAACTTCATGAAGTTTGCACAGACCAACTCAAGCTGGATGGCATCTCTTCCCTCCTGTGTATCAGCTGCATCACACAGCTTGAGGTCATGATTACAGCTGCAATTAAAGCAATCACTTTCCACAGTTTGCAACAATTTTAAAGGGGAGAATGAACTTTGTTCCATCTCTCTATGGGGGCCTTCACCAGTGACACAAGTGACATAACTCCCTGATAAATTTTTCCTTTCTCCCCAGTAATATATATAAGGGCTTCTTTTCCTTATTCTTTAGGTTCTTACAAATACCCCATTGACTAACAGCAACAGAGTCTTTCTAGCAGCCAAGGAAGACACTCATCACTACACTGCTGAAGCTTACTCATTCTCTTGTGACCTTATTTAAATACTAAGGAAGTTTAACGGATCTTCTCTTTGACATTCGAAGGCACATCCTCACCTTGTCACATGGCCTGACAGCATTGTGTGAGCTATTACTTCAAAGTAATTTTCAATTTTCTCATACTCTAGTTCAATCCCATTAATTTGTATTCATGAGTTTATTTTGAAGCCAAATGTGTATTACTTTCCACTTGTAGACATACAATTTCATCTGCTCTCTTTGAGACTACTTTAATAGCAGATCTAAATCCGTTTTGAATTTTACCTGCTGTTCAGCAGTGACCTCAATTTTTGATTTTGTGGCATCAGCAAATTCAATTAGTTTATTTCCCACATCTAGGTCGTTGATGTTGGCTGGAAACAGAAGAGGTCAGAGCACTGACCTCCATAGAACTCTCACTGCCAGACAAACAAGCTTTCCCTGTTTCTTGTTGTGTAATTGGGTTTTAGTCATTTTTATCAACTATCTCTAATGTCTTAACTTCACATGCACTGAACAGCAACCTGCCAACTAAAGCTGTCTCTTTTTCAACCTGCCAAGAACATAATTTCATGAAAGTCAAAACTATCACTGTTCATATTTGCTAGAGTCTGAAAGAAGGGGGGGAGGAAAGAACCCGAACAAAGAAAACTAGATGTAGGATTTGCTTATAATTGGTTTATCACATGGTGTTGATACCAGAAAAGCAGAAAGATCTATTTAAGTAAGAGCCGACTGCTCAAGCAAGTTACATTCAAGAACACCGCTTCAGTTCTAAAGGACTTTTTCTATCCTCTCTGCTACAGCTTACAAAGTCAGGGTCTCACCCTGACCTTCGGCTGTCAAGGAGTCCCAAATTAACTCAGGTTTGAAGGGTTCTCTAGTAGTCTGCTGTGGGTTGAGACACTTAAAACAATTTCTTTTCGTTTCATTTAGACAGTTATTCTCTCACCCAATGAGCCCGTCCCAGCTGGTAAGGGAAATCGGTGAAAAAACTAGAAGAAGTTTAGAATAAGACTAAATAATTAACATTAATAATGTTAAAGAACCAATATTGATCCCAATAGCAACATAAAATATACAAGAATTATAGTCAGCCAATTCTATTAGTGGGAAGCTGTGAACTCCCAGCAGTGGCCAGCTAATGTCAGACACTGCAGGCGCTATGGCTTTGGGAGGAAGAGAAAGGCTGAGGGCAAGAAGTCCAGCACTGGGGCAAGAGTTTCTCAGGATTGCAGCTGGCAAGGAAGAGGGAGAACTCCTCAGGAGACTAATTCATACCGAATGTGGCATTTGTAGTATGACATAATCATGTTTTCCAGCATGGGTCAAGCACCCAGATTTCACTCCTCCTCATCCCTGCACCTGGCTAGGCTCAAAAACCCTGAGACCTTGAACCTGCGTATCCTAGCTTGCTATAAAGTAAGTATTTTCACAAATTCAAACACTAGATTCTTCTAAAAGTGCAGTTTTCCCAAACATTAGAAGATAAATTAGCCCTGCATAGCTCAAACCAGGACAAACTCACCTAGCCCAATGTACCAGCCCAAAGCACATCTATTTATAACAGGTTGTTCATGTTTTTTCAAGCAGGTTTTGAATATCTCCAAAGACTTACTCCTCAAACTAATTTTGGTACCTGCTCTGATGTCTCACCTCCCCCATGGCAAAAAGTTTTTTTTTGTTTGTTTTGGGTTTTTTTTTTTTTTTTTGTTATATTGAGCTGGAATTTCTCATATTCCAATTTGTGTCTTCTGCCTTGCATCCTTCCGCTGCACACCTCCATGAAAAGCTTGGTGCCATCTTTACTACAGTTTTGCCAGCTTATTGACCACCTTAAGTCAGGTCTACACTTTGCATTTGCAGGCCAGTGGAGAAGTATATGATTCAAAAATCAGACAGTATGAAAATACAGAGCTATCTGTAAGACACTTTACCACAGCTATGCCTAAAAGCTACGTGAATGACTCTGCCTCGTACAAGACGTACGCCTTAGCCCCTCCAGAGTGAGCACAGCACCTGCAAGACTGCAGTTTCTTATGGAGCCAGGGCCGTACACCAACAGCCAAAAAACAAACATTCCCATCAAGACCAGCACATTAGAGGTTATCTTTTGTTACCTTCTGGCATAATACCTTTTTTCCAGTTTCCTTCCCTCCTCCCCGCCCCCCTCATTAAATGAGTTTCTGCAGGTACGAAGCTTAGAGCAGTCTCATGATTTTCACCTTTTTTGGGGTATATTAACTTCTTTTTAAAATTGTGGTTAAAGGAATACTAAGCTATAGATTTATTTGGGCTTCCTTCCTAATAGAATCTTTTCTAAAGCATTGAATCCTAAATGATTTTTAAGTTGGTCAATTCAGAGACAAGTCCTTTTAATTCTAAAATTCTGGAGAAAAACAGAAGTGTTACACAGGTTCAAACATGCCGCTAATGAAAGTCTACCTGAATATGCCTGTTAAATTGTCCAACTGAAATTTTACCTTTATGGAGGAGTTAATAGGTATTAACTCCCATAGGAGTCAAGAGTCTGTGAAGAATATTGGAAATTCTGGTAAATCAAATTATAATAAAAATAATAATAAAAAAAAAAAAGAATGAGGCATAGACAGCAATAAGCCATACTTTATATTGGTGTAGTCATGGAAAAGACCTTCTTGAAGTTCTTATGTAAAAGTCACATCCCAGTCATCCTATTTCCAACTGACAAGTGAAAAAAAACCCAGAGACTGACAAATAAACAAGAAAAAAAAAAAAAAAAAAAAAAGCATTAAAACCCAGATAACACTTAGCTGGAATAAATCTCTTTCTATCTATCTCTAGCTGACCATAACAGTTGAAGAAATGGACAAACAAAAAAAAAGTAATGGAACTCAGTAAGTTTGACTACAAAAAGATTGACTTTGATTTAAGCAGCCTGCTACACCCTATAGAATGCATGAGCTTTTAAAAACATGACTGCCACAAGTCAGTTATTTATGATTTCATTAAATGACAATTTCCCCACCTAAAAAATATAAATATGGCTATCAATACTTTGGACCAGTCTTCAAGTTTTCTGACTCCTGCATTTACAATTTACCTGGATTCTATCTCAAGACAGATCACCTGAATTTTCCAAGAATATTTCCTGAAACACGTTGCTAAGTAGGTAGGGCCGCAATTTAGAACTTAAAAGTACTAATTCCTTCCATATGTAATGCAAGAGGCTTTGTGAATTGTGAACTGTAGGCAGGCATTTTGCTGAAGTCAGCTAAACACTGAGGCAAAACAGGGAATCTGCATGCCAAGACCCTGGTCACTGCTCAAAGAATTTCTTTTATTCCTAACTGGAGCCAAGGCTGATCACTCCCCAGTGAAAAAGAACTACTTCACAAGATCCTCATAGAAGTACGTACTGTTGGTACTGTTGTTAAAACTGTGGTCTTGAGATTATTCCTTCTGTTTTCACAAGGCTTTCCATATGCTTTTCATTGCAGATAGCTCATTTGGCAGCAAGCTAGATGTTGGCACTCTGCAATAATATGTGAGAACAGTGAAGAACTGAGAAAAATAATAAAAATACTTCTAAGCAGAACATACAGAAGAGGGAAGAGTAATTATGCAAAGATATCAGGAGGCAGGGATATGAAAAACTGTCAAACTGCCAGTGGAAAACTCTCACTCTATTAATTGAGACTATATCATCCCCTTACTAAAAGCTCTACAGCCAAAAGCAAGCAGCATCTTAGCTCAGGAATTAAAACTGGCCCTGTAGGATTAGGCAGCACTTCGCCTTAAAAAAAGCAGGAAGACTTTAAGTGTAGATGGCAGCATGACGCGGTCAGGTACAGCAGATTGAATGTGCATCCCTAGCAAACTGCCTAGACAACCAAAGTGCACGTGTGTAAGAGAGACACTTCTTGTGGATTTTATTTTCATATTTTTCCCAGTCATTTGCATTTCTAAATCTTCTGAAATGTTTTCAGCTTTATTCATTCACAGATGAAAGAAACACAGCATAGGGTTATGTGATGACAATCCACAAGCCAGTACAGAAAGTCCACTGAATTTAGTCTTTCTCTTTCCATAAATCAGATGTTTCTGAATTTTATGTATAGATCAAAGAACACATTCTTTCTTTCACTAATAGAAGTCCTAAATAAGGCAATGAAGGAATATAGTCCAGTTTAAGTTACCTTAACACAGACTCCTTTTGCTGTTTTAGTATCCAAACACTTTTTGAAAAGGAGGTCTTATAAATAGTTTTCTATGCATATCTAAAACCTTTTCAATTTACAATTGCAAAGTTCACTGCATCCCAGAAGGCTTTTTATGCATCAAGAAATTGTTTGGCTACACAAGCCACAGCAGCAGGCACTGGCATTTGAAAGCTATTACATAAGAAATTTTCCTTCATTGCCATGCTAGACCATCAGCCAGAAATTTAATTAACCAAAGCATTAAAAGATTTTATTCCATCTTCTCTCAGAAAAATACATGAATGTTACAGAAGTGTTTTAAAGAAACACTACCTTATATAGAAAGAACTATAAATATTGCCAGGGAATGGATGGATTGTGGAGGAAATCAAGGGTGTGAAATCCTGTCTAATGCAAATTTATCTGAAATATAAAAGTAAAATTACTGCAGTTTTTACCTAGACAGGTAGAGGATGCCAACATTTGTCACAAAACCAGTCATAGAATAGGATTTTTATTGCCTATCTAAAACTGAGATTAATTCCTTAGGTAGTTTGTAACAGTTTCAAACAGAAACAAAGGAAATTTCAGCTCAATCTAAGCAGGGCAGCAGAGTCCAGCACATATGTGCCAGTTGTATTGAGATGGTAGTAAACTTCCAAGGGAATCTATATTAACAGTTGGTAACAAGCGCTGGGTTTTGTGCCGCAAAAACACTGCACCATCTCTTACATGTGTATAATCATCCAAGTTGCATCTTTTCATGTGATTAAGCATCAGAGGTACTGAACAAATCATGTCATAGTAGTAAAACATTCCCCTCCTACTATTACTTAGACTGAATTATGACTAATGCAGAGCAGAAAATATTTCCCATAATGCATTACTCCTGCCATTATTGATGACATGCCATAACTGACATACAAATTTGTGTACCATCACACCAGGATGGACTGTATGTTTCTCCAGGAACACAGTATGAAATATTTTTAACTTCATAACCGTGGTCTATGCTGCAGTTTTACCCCTCTTATGACAAGTAATAATTCTTCATGCATTGAGAGCAGATCTTCTAGATTCCACTCTCAGAAGGGAAATTAATCCCTTTTGTTGTATCCGAACATAAGAATTTCTGCTTACCCATGCTTGCTCAAATTACAAAAAGTGAAAAAAAAGACCAAAAAACCCCCAAAAAACCCCAAAGCACCAAAGAAAAAAAAAAAAAAAACTAAACAGACCTCACAACAAAAGACCTTTTCAAACTTCAAAAAGGCTCAATATACCCATCTGTTCCAGCTAAAATCTGCAAAGGTATAAGAAAGAACTGCACATCAGGGGTTTGATCTCACGCATCTTCGGGTCACTGGGAATTTTTTCAGTGACTTGAATGGGAAGAAGATCAAGCCCAGGGAGCATAACAGGGCAGCCAGTTGACCACAAGGTATTGATTGCGAGTCCTGTGTCCTTTTTGAAATAGTATGTTTGACCCTCAGGCTAAGTAGGCTGGCACAGATGATCTACACTGAACAGAATACTACCAACTCAAGTATTCAATGAAAGACTCACAAAATTTGACATTTCGCTTCCTTCTCATGAGCAGATTCATGTAGCTATGTAGGAATCTCAGTTTCAGTATGGTCATGTTGTCAGCCTTGAGTTACAGACAGTTTGAAAAGTCAAAGCCCTAAAAGCTCAAAAAA
>VXBJ01000481.1:2684-69648 GCA_013400055.1 Nycticryphes semicollaris | reverse complement strand
TAGATTATCAAAGTCATCAGACAAGCCTCAAAACTAGAGACAGCTGTTGATACAGTCCTGAGAAAATGAGCATCATATTAAAATATCTCTTGCCTCAGCAGCTAATTCCCCTTCCTACAGACCCCTTCCTACAGATGGCCTGCCTACTCTGAAAGCTTCTCTGCAGTACCTTCTGCCAAAAACTGTGCCTGGAATGTCACCAAATTTAAAAAAAAAAGCCAAAAACAAAACCCAAGATAAACCAACCACCCCACACACAAGTTGTATTCAGAATTTTGCAGATATAAGTGTCACAGCATGAAGCATACCCAAAAGCACCACTCAAATAAATGTGATTTTGACTGCATCTGCTTGATTCTGATAATACAGCTGTAAAACAAGGAAGCAATAGATTACTGTATTTACCTGTTGTAAATTACATGCCTGTTGTAACATATTTGGGATGGGAGAACAGAGGGCAGTAACAGAGATAAACCTTGTTGGGGAAATGCTTTACTCAGTCATCATCTGAAAGGTTGCACCTTACAAATGTTCAGGGGCCAGGTTGGCAGCTGGGACCCTGCACATCAGCTGGGCAAAGAGAGCGAGTGCCTCACTTCCCAGGCCCCTCATCTCCATCTAAATTGGAACGGAGGACAGGAGCCTACATTGGTAAGAGTCTGCGATGTGTGTTGTCATAAAATAAAAAATGTTATCCATCCACTATACCTGCATTTCTTAGTAAATTTTAGGATGCATGTCACTGAGTGCTGAGACATTGTTCTTGTGGCCAGCTCAAGCTCCCCCATGACATAGGAGATCATAGCTTCCAATGTTATTTAATAGTATTAGGCACCCCAGTAGTCCAGAAAAGCAAAAGGGTTTTTTTGTTTGTCTTACCTCCGATACCATTAAATCAGAGTTCCCACAGCTTCTATAGGAGAAGACACAACAAAGGGGATGTGTGAGGTTAGGCACAGTACAGAAATGCTTACTGAGCTCTACCAGACAGCTGAAATCACCTGCAGGGCACTGAAATAAGTTTTATTCTCGTGTGGAAACAGAAGTGGCCACAATGCTGAAATGGATTTGGAGAGCAGAAATTAGCTTACAAGTTATAACTAAAATGCTGCCCCTCGAGCTACTTCAAAGCAAGCACAGATTTACAGCAGCATATAGAGCTCTTGCTCCGCTCCACCCCACCCCTCCTTTTCATAACTTTTTAAACAGGATAATTACTTCTGCAAAGTTAAACTGATCTCTCTCCCCCCACCTTTCCTTACAAGAGTGATTCCATGAAATCATTTAATGATATTCAAACTATTATGTCAAGCATAATTGACTAACCTAAAGTTTAAAGACATCAGCTATTATTAATGAAGTGTTTTAAAACACATTTTGCTGATGTGGCCACAACTGTAATTTACAACCGAGCTTTACAGACTCACAGTGCAGTGTAGCAATCTTTCGTTGGATTGCTACGGAGGTGTTACATATAACCTATCCCTTGGGGTGGGGGTAAAGGGAAAGTTGGGGCTAAAGCACAGAAAAGGCACATGAAAAATACTTCTGAAATACAACATCAAAGGCATCAGGTGCTTAAAATTTAGGCTCTTGCAGGAATTCAAGCAGTAGACAGCTATTACACTGCTTTTTCTCCCCCTGAACCGGCATTTTTGTGTAAGCTAAATCTGAAAAACTAGTCCTAGAAAGTGCACATATAGAAAAAGGAAAAAGTTTAGGTTTTTTGTTCTTGAGTCTCTGTAGCACGAGCATGTTTCTGCAAACCATGAAAAAATTCTAGCCCTATGTACATTATGAGTTGCCACTAACTTTTGCTTGGAGGGAGGCTACCAGCAGGAAAAGGAATTTGTAGGTAAGAAACTTCATTTCTTTCAAATGCAAGTAGTCTACTGGGTGCTTAGATGTATAAAGTTCTCTTATCGGTATATCTGACTCTTACGTGTGGCAGGAAGCTTAGAGCTTTTCTAGAAACAGAAATAGCCAGTACAGAAAGCATAGCTCTAATGTAGTGTCTTTAATTTCTGTGTCATGTCTTCAGGTTCCCTAGCTTGAATTTACCCAAAAAAGATGACAACAGGTTTAATTCTACTCATATATATATTCCGACACACACACATAGGACTTGATTCTTTGGCTGCTCACTCAAGTTTTAAAAACATGACACTTCATCGGAACCACTTGCTGTTTGCAGCTGTAGAAAATAAACTAAAACAAATATGAAAGTTTTGGTTTCGTGCCATTACAAATACTAAGATCAGCATTCAAGAACAGCTAGGTAGATAAGGCACAGTGTGCCTCTCTCATGGCAATTTTAATATTCAGACATCAAAACAGCAGCAAAAAAACACTGACAGGCAATCATCAAAAAACAAAGTAGTGATGAAACCTTTTTCTACCTTGATGCTACACTGTTTAGCAATTAATATCTGGTACAAAGTTTTAGAGGTACTGGGAAAGTAAAGGACATTGTTGATACTCCTCCAGTGGTGCCTGTTATATCTTTCTCAGCTAGAGGATGAAGACAACTATCCCCTGATCCTGAATCCCCAAAGAATGTTGGAAATGACACTCCGTTTTGTAGAAAAAACACTCCAATTTTAGTACCGCAAGAGTGCAGTAAGCATATACAAGCCTTCCATCTGCAGAATGAGGACTGCGGATATATTGAAGTTATGCTTAGGTGGACCAATTCATAGGAAAACTAAAATCTAGGTATATCTGCCAGAGTAACAGCACATCCAGTGAAGAGCAGGGCCTCTCTCCAGAGGTGCAAAATCCCACCACATCCTCCAATAGGGCAACATTGTCACCAGGGCAACAGTGTGACACAACACAGCAGCTCATAATTACAAAAGTCGTTCTGCCTGCAATACCCAAATCTGGCTTTTTTAAAGATATGAAGTTGAACTGCAAACAGCTAGAACGTTATTAATTCTAACTCAAGAATATCTTGGAAAATGGGGGTCAGATGTGCTTTTCAGAGTCTGTGCTTTAATGCTATGTTGTGTCCCCAGATGCTATGTTTGTGTCATCCCCAAACCTTCTTCACAGAAGCAACGGCCAAGATGCAAATCCAGCCCTCTCCTTAAACCTCTGAAGAGAAAGTATTTAAAAAAAAAAGTTAGTTCCTTCTTAAGCAATGTGCTTCTGCTATAGTTGTTTTCATAACCACAGCTACTCACATCACAGCACTACAGCTTGCCTGTGGAAGACACTGCCATCAATGAGAACAGGGGGCACAGACAGCAATTTAGTATCCTGTGTGCTTGGGTTGAGCCAGGTCGTGTCTGCCACCTGTGAGGGTAGACTAAAGCAAATAATTTTTATATCATCTGTCCTAACATGAGACAACATCAGTCAGGCTTAAGCAAAGCTGTCCTAGTGTGAAGTCAGTGAAAGCACAACTCTCTTTGATAGCCACCAGTAGCAGAGGTGTGCTGCTGTGTCTATCATGCACATTGTCTCCACACAAAGAAGTTTCCTAAGATATTATGACAGGAAGAAATCAACGTTCCTGCTGGTCTTGATGTTGGTTTAGAGAGACGTTCTCCATCAAGAATCACTTCAGCAACTGTGACAATGAAATCTCCTTTCAGAAGGATTATAACTGTGATAAAACAACATATCCTACGGATCCTTGGTAACCAATGAGCAGGAAGAACTATTCCAAAACAAGCCAGGGAGTAAAATCAGCCAGAAGACCACAATAAAAAACAAGCATACATTTCTACTGCAAAAGGGGAGACAGCCTGTTATCTTGCTGATGTTAGTGTCTTCCTTGGTCCTGTTATTTATCATTTGCTGTGTGGGAGCACTTAAAAACCTCAGGCTTGAATGAGGTTGCCATTAAACAAAGATAAGTATGTTGCTCCCTCCTGTTGAGCACAACTGTTTTTAAATTCTTTAGAAAACATTGCTATGGAGACACTTCTTCCAACAGTCCTTTTAGACACAATTCAGGTTGAGAGGCAACAAAGATTCTATTAAAAGTGCTCATAAAAGTTAAATGTCTTGATATAGTGCATTAAACACACCTACCAGATGACCTGGTGTAGGTATTTCCTTTCGCTGCTGTACACATCCTTTTTTTTTTTTTTAAATTTAATGTTTTCCATGTTATCAAAGAGCTAAAACAAAAATACATTCCATATCAGTAATCCAAATCAGAATTTGTATATAAATGCAAAGATCTGTCCTTCCAAGGATGAAGACGTGACTTTAAGCCACATGGCTAGGTACGTTTGAGCCAAGCAATCATTTAATGGAAAATAATACAGTTTTCTATAACACAACAGTTTCTCGCTTAATTTATTTTGAAATTTGAATACACTTTTGTACACAGCAATTTTTTTTTCCCCTTTGAAGAACTAAGTGTCATTAGTAAGCTTTACTGGCACAAGATCCATTAGATTTTTTTAAGTAGTAAATGCTTTCTATTGATTTATCATTAAAATTAAATTAAGTGATACCATTTTAATATTGAGTTCAGCAGCACTGCTCTACTATAGCTTGGCTAATTAAGCAGAAGAATGCTGAGTTTCAAAGAGAAGCACACACAACTTTAAGTATTGCATTCCCCGTTTTGAAAAAGTTTTATCTACAAGCTCTATGCATAACTAGCATCCATTACTCAGCTAGCATTCCTCTACTCTTCTCCACTAATGAAGGTGGAATGAGGATTACATAAGGCTTATATATTTCTCCTCTGCACTTGATAAATGTAATTTTAACTAAGTCTTCTTAGCAAATAAAAATGAAAAAAAAAAATCCTCGAAGAGCAAGGTCTTCAAAGGTGAAAGTCTATCAAACTGTTGTGCGATCTACTGTTGTACTATATCCTTGCTACCCTTCCAGAACCCTTCATAACTTGCACATGGCAGAGAAGTGATTGTTGCTAGACTGCATTAAGTTCAAATAAGTGAGTACCATTCTTCAAGTGTCAAAGGCACAGAAGAAGGTTCATGAGGTGAAAACACAGCACTGGTGGAAAGGCCATAAGCAACTCAGGATATTTTCAGGAGCTATAAACCAAGAAAGATGTTCCTTAGTCTTTCAAGCAAACACTTTTGCACAAAAATTTATTCTGTTTCACCACCAACAAAATTGCTTCTTGCAGTTATGACTGTCCAAACAGTATCAGAAAAAGCAATGTATATAATAAAGCTTTAGGTCTTATTTAACATCCATCAACTAATTCCTGATTTTATTCTTCTAATAAAGGCTGACAGTCAAAATTGGCTTGTAGAAAAATTTTCATAAGATATTTCAGATTGGAGATATCTTGTTCAACCTCTCACTTGAGACCAGGGTCAGTCATAGGATAAGACCAGGTGGCTTAGGGTTTGATTAATTTTGATCTGAAACCCTCCAATACTAGAGACTGCACAACTTCTGTGGGCAACTACTGCAACACCTCACTGTCTTCAGTTTCTCCTTATATCCAGCCTGAACCTCTTGCTTCAAGACGTCTCCATTGCCTCTCATCTTCCCACCTTGCACTGCTGTGAAGCCTGGCTCCATCTTCTCTATAGCTTCCACATAAGCAAGGGAAGGCTGCCACTATATGCACCCCAAAGTCATACCTCCCTTATGCTTAACAAACTCAACTCCTTTACTAGGAGAAATACAGCAGAATTGCTCCAGCCATTTCAGTGGCTGTCTGCTGAACTCATTCCAGTAGCTGAGTTATGAGTTACATTGCTCTACAAAGCAATGAATAAAGTCTTTCAAGTCAAGACACATTTGAGTTTATGTAAACTGGGAGGACTTTAGAGATTTAACAGACACACAAAAATAAAAAAAAAAAAGGAACAACATTTATAAATTGTTCTTTTTAAAGAAAAATATTGTGGAGTGGAAATCACTATAAACAGTAATTACAGGTCAAAATGGGATGTTCTTTCTTAGCTCTCTCTAATAGAGAAAGTCTGAATGCCAACAGTTTCCATTTCTGAATACAATTTTTGTTCAGGAAGAATTAATGCAAAAGGGAAGATTATCATCGCTTGTTCTAAAAGGCAAACTTATTAAAGTTCAATATGTAGGAAAAAACAAATATATATATATACATGTACACAAAACAGCAAGAAAGATTTGCTGAAAAGCAACTGAAATTTTCAGAGACCATCTCTTAATTTAAGCTTGACTAGGGAGAACAAACATAGTTGTTTAATAAAATTAGGATGCCTGTTTTGTAATCAAAAGTTAAAGTAGTTATTAGAAGTGGCTTCCTCGTGAAATGACTGTGTGTATGTATGCAGCAAAGCTCTTACAATAACTAAAATGAGTTCTACAGAAAGTACAACTCCTGCCCCTAAACTTGTCAAAGATAAGCCCACACCCTGCAGCTATTAGAGCACTACCTTCAAAGCACAGCCACAAAAATTAAAAAAAAAAAATAAAAATTCAGATTTCCTAACTTCAAAACATGAATCTTATAAGATACTGAAATTGAAGGATACCTTTAAATTCTAGAGCCTGCTCTGGCCCTCCTAAACCCCTTTCTAGCTCTCTTTTGCGTCTCCCAGAAGTTCACATCTATTTCCCATTTCTCATCTTCATCTTTTCACCCTAGCTTTTTGGTCTTTAAAGCATTCAAAAATGTTTTAACCACTTTAACCTACCCTTTCCAAACAACACCAGCTGTGGCAGACAGTATGACCAATAAGAGAAAACTGCTTTGGGAAAGGGAAAACTGCACTTTCCACAGCTGAAGTCCTTATGTAGCCTGTGCTTCTATGCCACACTCATTATGTGTGTCTCAAAATTTGGAGAGCCAAGCTACTTAGGGAGACATTTTCCTTGTTTCCTTGTTTTCTGGTATGCATAAACTATTTATTGCTATGCATTGCATAGAACAAACAGTAAAGAATGGGTACATTGCTCAGTAGAGTACTTGTGGTCACTCCTAGAAGAAGATGCTAATGTGCAGCTATATCAACCTTAGATGCTTTTCATAAGCCCAGTTACCCTCTTCAAGAAGTTAACTTCTTGCTAGATCACAAGTGGGAGTTCCTCTTCCAAGCACTTTGACAAATTTCACTTGTCTTCACAGGATGTATAAGGTTTCCTGTGGTTCCAAACAGTGATCCACCATGTACTAAGTGCATCTCCTATGAGCCATAACCTCTTCCTTTACTGATGATTTATTATGTGATTTTCCCATTACTGCTCAGTTTTTTTAGACCATGACTGTTCAACCAAGATCCCCTAAATTGGAGTCTATTTCCTATCACCTTTGTGATGTTTAACCTGCCACAAAGGAAGTCAATTACCAAGCAAATTTAAAAAGCATATGGAGAAAGTACACACAGTCCAGCTATACTGAAAGTTTTCTTTGTGAATAGAAATTGGAGATGTTGAAATACATTGTCAGACTGCGTAGGAGCACTATCAAAAACATTAACAAAAGCACCATCATTCTCCAGCCCACAGAGATTTAAGATGTGTCCACAACTAATTTTCAGAGTTTAAGTCAGAAGAGCAGCTGTTTATGATTATTCTTCTGACAAACAGCAGGAGATGATTGCTATCAGGAGATGGTTGGATACATGTTCCTATAACACAGGAGGACTTTGGCAAGGATTCAGAGGCTACTAGTTCGTCATTTGATCTCTGCATGACTGTAAAACAACAGAAAAATTACTTCCAGGTCACTTTTTATCCACTCCCTTCTTTCTTTAGATAGTGTATTTGCTGGCGTTACATGGCCTATCTTCTACATTTAAAAGCGAAACAATTTTTTAAAATCAGATATTACACCTCTAGATTGATAACAAGGAAACCCTCTAGCTACCCAGCATGCAATTCATCTGCAACATTTTCAAGAGTGAATAAAGAAATATTTGACAATTTGTAGGGGTAGTTCTTTCATTCTCAGACAATAGTTTGAGCCTCCAAATTGGTGAGCCTATAGCTGTCTCTTCTTTACTGTGGAAAATGGTACCAACATATACTAGTTTCAATGAAATAGAATAAAATTATTTGGGAACTTTCTACATATTAAATTTCTCATTTTAACCTGATTTTACACAGCTACTACCTCACTGTGTATGCCATCTCCCACTTGTAACTACAAACACAAGGAGGGGAAAGGGAGAAGGGAGGAGGGTGGAGTCACCACATAGCCCTTTATTTTAAAGTTATTATCCTTGCACAAAGGGAACTGACTGATGTGTGCATACTAAAACACTGCTCTGAACACCTTGAAGAGAAACAGAAGAGTACACTTGAAGATACCAGATCCTTGCTGTACCTCAGAAAGTTATTAATGGTATCTTGCCCCAACATCACCAGCCTTAAGAAGATTATTGAGGTCTATCTCCTTATAGGAGTTACTGGTAGTTTGCACCTTTTTCCTTTGAGGCCCATAAGAAGCAGAATTCTTACCAAGTTTCCCTTTTGCTGCTCATTTCCTATTTGGGGCAGGAAGCCTCATAGACTTTCAACAGTCATAAACTTTTGTTCAACTCATTCCAAATTTGGAACACCCCTCTTTTTAGTTCAAATCTAGATTTTATACCTACAAAATTTTCAGGTTTATGATTTAGGTTCTACTCTTTATAATACTAACTGAAATATAGCTGCTGTACAGTCCTTTTATCACATACATAGTAACTTTTTTGATATTAACTCTAATACTACAAATTAATTTAGAACATGAATTAACTGAAAATGGGATGATATTAACATGGAATATCAATATACTTGCTTTTATAGCTAACAAAACCTTTTATAGTTCAGTAACAGATTTACTTCAATAGAGAAAATACATAATATCCTCCATATACAAGCTACCAGACTACTCAGAAAAGGAAACAACTATGAGAGTTTTAGTTGTTCTTCAAATTGGAAACCTTTAAAATGCTCAGAATTGCCTTTCAAATTAATTTTTAATAATCTGATTCTAACAAAAATTGATATATTGAGCATAATTCTGTTATCAAGAAACAGATAAACAAGTTTAATATCCAAATTCTTCCATTTGAATTCATGTAAGTACATACAAAGAATAACAAAACAACCATCATCTTAACATTTAAGCACAGAGTAAAAGACAGCATATGTACATCACTTTCCCTCTAGGATACCAACAGCAGCATTCGAGTTTCCAGTTTTGTTATAGAAATAGAAGAATTAACACTACAAACTATTTTCTCATGTATTGAGCATTTAAAAATTAAGTACACGCATACAGAAGACTGCACTTAAGGACTGAAGAATGCATCTGATTTTTAGCTCTTTACCAGTTTTCAAACCAGCGTTCTACAGCTTCTACAGGTTTTTTTAAGTTGCACAGGGCTCAATTCCAGACTCGTGGTGTTAGAGGAAACTTTTTCAGTAACCCTAAAGTACTGGTAGTATTTGCAAAGGCCCCAATAATTAAGTAATACAGATATGAGTTTCTTAATTACACATAGTCCTCACCAGAGCCAAAACCTTACAACTCTCAACAGCAGAATCCAGAATGTCCCTCAGAGCCTCCATTTGTCTTTGTTCTCTACTAGCTTCTGAGACCACACAATGTTCTAAAAACATCCTCTACCACTTTGTTTTCACCTCCATGTCTTTTTCTGAAAAAGGACTTGCTATTCAGTAAACCAAATAACCATTTCTTTCTTGCAATGATCTTTAAACAAAGCAAGAGCGAAAGGAAAAAGTAAGTGCATTCAACACCTCTAAAATCTAGTACACAAATCAAATATTTGGAATTTGTTCAGGCTTCAGCTTGAATGAAAGGCATTTGGGTTTTTGAGTTTTTTGTGGTTTGTTTTTTGTTTGTTTTTTTTTTTTTAAAAAAAAGGGGTTATCAGAAAGCAAAAGGAAGCTTAGTCAAAAAAGTGATAAAAATGAAGACACTTCAGAGCAATGCAAGCTAATCAACTGCATAAGCCAAAACATCTTTCTTCAGAGATCACCACAGCTGAGCAAATAGAAACCACCATTCATATCACCTGCTAAGAACAAGCTTTAGTCAGCAAAATTTAACATTAAACAGAAACACACAATCCACCCTAAACATGTTTTTAGCTAAATGATAATATGAAATCTAGAGTACCTCTACCACCATTTGCTTTTATTGAGTTCCTCTAAATTCTTCACATAATCTGCCCATAATCCAACTTCACTCCAACAGTTACCCTCAAGACTCAGCCACCATACCCTTTCTGCACCAGCAGCTCTCCATGCAACCAAATATAGATTTCCTGAAGACTGGTATCATGCAGCCATGGAGCAGCTTCCCTGTATCAGTGTAAGCAACAAAACCCCAGGTAGGGCACAGATTCCATTGGCAGTCCCAGGCAGAACAGACATCTGACCTTCTGTCAGCCACATCTTTGCTCTCACCTTGGAGCTGACATTGCTCCGTCTCTCCAGTTCTGGGAGGCAAGTCGACTTCTGCTTCTGTAGAGGACTCTCACAGCTCTCTTCCTGATCACATCTCAAGAAGTTCTCGAGTCTTTCTACTCTACTCTATTTATAAAGAGTGGGGCAGCACCTGTCACTACTCATCTGTAGGTAAGGTACACTTGGTTCATTACCCTCTAGTAGGATACTTTATTTTGTGTTGCACAAATCTGAAACCATGCAGAGAAGAGAATTAGTATGCCTGTAATGTTTCACCTCAATTAAAAGCAAACAAACAAAATAAATAAAAAACCCCCAAACAACCCACAACCACAAACAAAACAGCTAATATCATCTAAAGCAAGACAAATATGCAGTACTTTGGTAAGTCTTGAATGCTATTTTTGTATTGGCATAAAAATAGATGAAATGAAGGCACTAGAGATCCCTAGATAACACAAAATAAATCAAAACCTTTCTTTCTAAGTCCTATACACCTCAGATTAACTAAACAGTTAATTCAAGTGAGCAGGAGCCAGGGATACATTTGTCTCTGTCCTTTAAAATGCAATGCTACAATTAGTCTGAACAAAAGGAAAGGATTTTCTTGGCTTTCAACTCACTTGAGGTAGTCAGACTCCCTTGTGATACTCCATAACTCCAGTTTATAATGTTAAAGGCTGAAAGGTTCAGAAAGATGCATAAGAGAATATAAACAAAACAAAAAAAGCAGAAGTTAAACAGTGAAAGACAGAACATTTTAAAGATTTGTAATTGCTGAAGAATCTGTAATACTTTGTAAATACCCTACTACTTTCTCTATGTCTTTTTGGCAATGGGAAAGCAGAACGGTAAGACAAGGTTATGTTAGTCTCAGTATTGGTAAATCTCTTCACAACAAAGAAAGCACCTGTTCTTATATTTTCAGATGTATAAGCCCTGAGGGGGCACAAACTTCATAATGCTTGGCTGAAATTTCTTAGGGAAGTTTCCCTTTAGTAAAAATCATAACTTGCTGACTAAATCAGTAAAGGGAAATACGAGGAGGAGGGGAGAGGTTTCTGTTTTACTAGGCACAGACAAAACAAAGGGTGAGACTTCCATTCTGCCTTTTTCACCCACGCCAATCTTTGTTCTCACCTAGGGATGCTTGTGCCTGTCCTGTGAGAGGCTACATAGAAAGTCAGGTCAGCTTCAGAGTGTAAGAAATACAATGCTAAACACACATAAAACTCCAGTCCAGGATCTCTTAACAACACTGAAGAGAAGGAAATTCCCCGTAGATTTCTTAAGTGTTTGAAGAAGCTTGTTGAATAAGTGTTATATTAGGAGTGATCATGAGGAAAAATGACCATGTTTTTATGATGAAAAAGTTTATTGTTCGGTGCATGCAGGATATAAATGTTCCCAGAATACACCACAAACTCCCTGTATTCAAACTTCTCTACAGTCATGACTTGCCCCCAAAGTGCCTAAAACCACTCTATTTGTGCAAAACCTCCTATTAGTTGGAGCAGCAGTTAACAGATGGTTAGTCCAGCTGGAATTAATGAAGGCTAATGCAAAGGTGGAGACATGAGTAGAGCACCACCCAGCAGCTAGAAAGAAGCCATCAGCACAGGAATAATGAGGCTAAGGCAGAGTTGCTTGAGGTGTCCTAATATAACAATGTTCAGTAACGAATGTCTTACCAAAAGTTTTTAGGAATTTCATTTAAGTTAAAAGCAATGCATATTAGAAAAACTTACAAGAAGCAGTCAACCATATTGTTTAATATCCATTTGCTACTAACTTAAAGTGGAGAAAGGGAGATAAAAGAACCCCTTTGCCTTAACAGAACAGCATCTCTGAACAAAACAATACACTAAGCAGCCAGTTGTCTGCCTGACTGCTGCCATGCTGGGGATTGATTTGCCACAGATGACACCCTATCTGGCTGATAGCTGCAGAGAACTGGGGGTTCAGCCACTGCCAGATACCTACAAAACACACACTGTTCTTGAAGATGTTTTAAGTTCACTACTGTCTTACTTCTCATGCTTGTTAACAAAGTCATCGGTGGTAGAGTATCTACCTTGGGGGTATGTGCACTTGTGAGATGGCATATTATGCTTGAAATACACAGTCTCTCTCAGGACATAGGAAACCAGGAGAATGTGGACCTTTACAAACTTTAGCTTCAAGACTCCAAATAAGTTTCAGGCCAGAAGCCAGCTACTGCCATCCTTGTGGGGGATGCGGAGTGCTGGATTTATGGCTGCCTTGCATGAACACAACAACCACTAACTGTTGTAAGGTACCAGTGAATTTGGTGTTGAAGAGTTCTTTAATAGGTTTACTTCCTAAACCATGTGGGGTAATGGAAATATTGCAAGTCCCCCATAGTCCCTACCATACTATCCCCAATTATTTAGTATACCTAGAAAAAAAAAATGAAAACACCGGGCAAATTTCTTCATCATTTACTACCATTCATAGTGACTATATCCTGAATGGCCATGTGATTTTGCAGTGTTTGTATGCAACTATAAATCAGCTTGCATTTACTACCAGGGATGAGAAAGGCAGAGGAGAAGTGAGCGTTCAGATGCAGAAGCAGCCATTCATTTTAATCATAAAGGCAATTATATCAATTTTTCTAAGAATAACAATATACAGCACCGTCTGTTAAGGTACTCTATTGACTTACATCCTACTTAATAGGTATTGCAAATACTTTGCTTAGTGGAGTATGCCCCAGCAGTATCTCATATTTCCGTATTCATTTTATTCGCATTTCATTAAGATGATTGCCTAATCTGCCTCTTGTAATAATGGCAGCACATCACACATGGCATGGAAGACCAGTCTTGGAAATGAAAACAAGGCTGTGGGATATTTGTGAGCTTTGACTTATCCTTCCTGCATGTAAAGAATACTTAAGGTTAGTTTAATGTAGGGAGGAATTTCTGACATGTCTGAAAATTTGTTGGAACTTCCTAGTTTTCTAGCAATAAATGATAAATTATTTTTAATTGAACACACACCTAATTCAAATGAAACTTTTTAAATATTCCCAAGTAATATTTTGAATCAAGGGTAAGTATGTTGTTATTAATGAAGACAAAAAGAAAAACACCACTAGACAAAAGCTTTATATTTATTCTCAGTAAAGCAGAGCTTTGAGGATGGTATAATCTTCCACTCAAATTGGCTCAGTGTTTCTGATAGAAAAACATTAATGATTACATCAACATCAGCACTCTCTAATATTAAGACTCAGACACTCCCTAGATACAACTCACCAGATTACTCAAATTGCATGCAATTCTTGCACCTGCTTTAAAGTCCACTGAAAGAAACCACCCTTTAAGTGATGGGTTGGGATCAGAATTTAAACTTTCCATCTCAATTAAGACAACATGTGCAGGAGGCAAACCAAACTGATGTACATAGTTCAATGGCATGCACCTCACTACAACAGACAGTGGGCTGAACTTGCCGAGTCGGTTGCACACCATGTCCTATACAACCAATAGAGGCTAAAGACTGTTGATCTTTGCCAGATTTGGCCTGATTTAAACTGATGGCCTAGAACTGACAGACTCTGCATCCATTAACATATTTCATGGTGTAGAAAAATGCTAACATACACGTGAGACAAAATTATTTTAATTTGATGAAGACATCTTCTTACCCCCTGCTGATGTTGATTCCTTCAACTATGCAGAAGGAATTCTGTTGCCTGCTGATGAAAGGTAATATAAAAAGCAACAGAAGAAAATAAAAAAAAATCCCATTGCCATAGACTCTTAACTCACTACATGGTGTTTTACGGTCACAAATCCTGTAAGTATTAATCAAAGTAACATGATAGGCTTTCTAATATGTTTGGTCTGGAAGACAGAACCTGCAGAAATCTGAGAGCTGGAACTTCACAGAGCAGGGAGGGGGAAGGAGGGTGGGTGAAAACCTCTCTTATCTACCAAAATACCAATCCACACAGCATAATGAGGGAAAGATTGGAGAGCTCATTTCCTACACTGACTTCCCTAAAGCACTGCACACTAATAAGCAGCTGTCACCGAGGTGGGTAGAGCAATAAAGTCCCAACAGTCAAGCTGAACTGATACAGTCCATTACCTATTGAATCATGCCCATACAGGTCTCTCAATTGAATGATTACAGCAGTGTCAATGGGCTGTGCACTGCAGTGTTGTATTACAGCTCTGGTTCATAAAATTTTACAATGTATAAGTAAAATATTAAATGCTACTGAAGACATAAGCATTTCTCTTTCATACGTGCACCTGACATATCCAATGATGGCTGCGGTTTAAAATGTATACATGATGAATTTCTAGGAAACCAGCCAAAATCAAATACAATATGGCCACACAGATCTCCTAAAAAGACATCCAGCAAAAGTCTTGGTTTTGAGTATTTGCAGCTGATATTACAATTACGTGGCTATCACTGAACTGCTGTTTATCCTTAGTCTTTATTTTGGAAATAGTTCAATGAGCTTATCAGCAGATGAGCCAGAACCAAAATACATGCTTGCTGGCATGTATTTTTAAGCAATCAACTTAAAAAAGAGTATTCAGCCAGAGGAGCTGCACAACTGGAAAACCACACAGTACATCTCATTCTGAATGTGCACAAAATCTAAACGCCTACCTTATTAACAGAGTATATCTTTTCTGAAAACTACATTTTTATTCAAATAATAATATTATTGATTTTTAGAGCTGATCAAATAGGAATTTCCTAATACTGGTTCTGGTAAATTTGTGTATGCTTATGTGTTGTGAAACAATCACCATTCCCATTATTTGCACATCTTCTTGGAAATATGTGAAGAAAATGGCAAGCAAACAGTCTTATCTGTTGACTATGCACACGGTATTGAGCAGTGGTATTTGCTTCCTGACATGAAAGCTTCAAAATTAGCTATGTGATTAATCTGCCTACTAAATTACGCATGCTGTATCAAAATACCTACATTTGTTCAGTTTGTGCTCTTTACTCTTGAGGCTTTTTTTGAAAGAGCAAGCATGGCCAAATAACATTGCATCTCTACCCCTGCTGTGGTATTTATGCTTCTCTACCCTTGGGCAGCAATGCTAGGCTAGCTTTGTAAAACAAACTCCAGCATATACTCATATTTGCTCATTGCGGCAAATCCCAGAACAGATTTCCTGATGCTATAAGTAAGCTTAACCTAACAATTTTCACTCATTTACACCAGCAGATAATTTGGGCTGCGACATGCACAAAAGACATGAATATACACGTAAAACTGATTTCTGGAAGTGTTCCTGATGAGAAGATTTGCCAAATATTGAGATCTCACTGATATGTTGAAAATCAGTGAGATTTAAGCACTTGCTTTAATCAACTGATCCTTTGAACAACAAGGAATTAATTGATGAATTTTGCTTAACAGGATCATAATAGTAATAATGATAATAATAATAATAATAGTAGTAATAATATTAATAAAAATAATTAGTAGTAGTAGTAGGCCTTATACCAGTAAGAAATAGTGATGCTAACCAATTTATTTTCTGTTCTTGTATCTACATAAATGTAAAACAAGAGCTGGGCAATGAGAAATCATACTCCTGAAAATTAAACAAGCATCTATTCTTGTATCAATCCTGTTGCTAGGTTGTAAGACCCAAATATGCATATAACAATTGAATTTTTATGATCAAACATTTTCTAACTGCTACAAAAGTTACTGGGAATAGACAGCTCAGTTCTTGCATCACCTAGATATGCTTGCCCCAGTTCATTAAAAGAGCTGTACTTGAGAGCAACCTCCTGCACAGACTTCAGAATATGCTGTAAGCAATCAAGCTGCCCGAGCTAACTCTTACAAAGAGGCAAACTGTAGCTTCAACTTTAGTCAATTGTGTGTCTGAGATCCAGCTACAGCTTTTTGGCAGTTTTGGCAGGATGCTGAAGCTCTCACCCTCTTCAAGTCTTTTCATAGTCTTCTATGCTTTTCCACAGCATTCCTGTTTATCTCCAAATTTTCAAACTATGGTAATCTCTGAGCACTTTGGATAAAGTTGCTCCACACCCAAAAGCAAATATTCACTCCAAAACAAGTTGTGTTCACTGACAGATTGCACATATTTATTACTAGTCTCTTCCGAGTTCATTACCCACATGTCCTTATGTAATTTCACTGCCTCTATAGTTTACACCAAACCAGGGCTATTGACCTAATTATGCTTGAACGGCTATCAGTGTGGAAATTTGGCATTCACTTATTGCTAATTCTATATGAAAGTCGGGCTGTAATTGTTCAGAAACTGTTTCAGAAACTACTTCACATTAAAAAAAAATAAAAGCTGCAGTCACTTACAACTGAGCTGTTTGTTTCTGCTTTTTAAATGCTTTATTTTCTTATGGATCACTGGTAACAAAGCTGGCAAAGGATAAAGATCGGGAATAGATAGTGAGAAGGTGCAGACAGAATTCATGGTAACTGAAATTGCTTTGTAAGCTGTGGCACAACCAAAAGGTATGTACAGTAAAAAATCAGGTTGAATATCTGTGTATTGAGAAAGCCTTTAACAAAGCCACCTTTGGTTTAGAGACACACTTTACTTCTACAGCTAGCAGAGAAAGATACTTCCACAGAGGAAAATTCAGAATAACAGCCCAGCCTACCTAAAGTTAAATTGACCTATGCTGCCTCTTACAGTCACACATGTGCTAAACTGTTACTCATATTTGCATTCTATTCTTAATAGTTCTCATGTACTACTTCCTATAGAATTCTACATATACAAGTATTCTGAAAGAGTTTAGATTAAATGGTAAATTAATTGGCACCAAGCCTTCAAGAAGGATGATGAAAAATTGGAGCAAGTTCTGAGAGCTATGAAAAGAAGCATATGTTAAAAAGATGAGGGTAGGTTAATTCCATTTATTTTAGTTTTTAAAGAAAAAGTTAGATGCAGAGATGATTGTGGTAATTTTCATGCTACTATTACCTTATCTAAGACCACAGATCACTTCAGTCTAAAAGACAAAAAGATGAACAATGTCCAAGGCTTTGAGTTCAAACCAGATAAATGTAGATGAGAAATAAGGCTCAAATCTCAAGCTGCAAGCACAATCAAGCACAACAAATTACTCTTTAAAGCGCTTCTCTTTAATTGCAAATCTTTGAATCAATATCAGATTTTTTTTCAGGTTTTGAGGGGGTTCCATTCTTTTTTGTTGGTTTGGTTTTTAAAGATCACCTAATTTACCCACAGTTACTAGGCTCAAAAAAGGCCACAAGACTTTGATGACTTCATTTACTAAGGTATACAGAAAGTCAGACCAGCTAGTTTTGGGTAACTTAAAATTGATAAACCTACCAAGGCACTGGCTGCGTATTCTGCTTATGGTGACAGATGCCCAAGCAAGATTAGAGCCACGCCTGGTAATCTGCATAAACTTTGAAAGAAAGTCCCTGTCTCAATCAATTACCTCCAAAGATAAAACAGGTTTCACGTTGAAGAGAGGAAGATGCACAAAGATGACAGATGACTTCAACCAAGGTGAGTCCCAGCTTTCACAAAGACACGGTCTGCCCCAAAATACAGATCAATTAACTGTTAACGCTGGTGTCATATTAACTCTTATTTTATCAGAAGTAATTAGACAGCCTTAGGTCATGGTTGACTGAATCAATGTTGTGCAAGGACAAAAGAACCTTCAGTATCTTGTTCATTCCAGTACCTTACCTATATGGCAAAGAAGAAAAGTAACCAACATACGGTACGCAGACAGAAAGAATTCCCTTAAATTCAGATTTTTGGTGTATGTGTTAGTGGATGAATTTTTTCACAAATGTTTATATGCAACAGCTAGCATTTTCAGGCATCATCTTCCAGAAGCTTTTCCCAGAACTCATCTGACAATGCTGAAAAATGCTACATGCACACACTTTACTGTCTGGACAATTAAAAATAAAAAAACAACAAAAAAACCCACACACCTTTTAACATATGTCTACATTTTTTGAGCCTCAGTTTGAAAAACACATGTCCCATATTTTTAAAAGTGAAATTAATGGAGCATAGAATAATAAAATACGAGGTTGGAATGGAATTCAAGGACCATCTAGGCCAAGCTTTCTTGGCAAAAGCACAAGCTAGGCAAGATTCCCCAGCACTCTGTCCAGCTGAATCTTTAAATATCCAATATTAGGGATTCCACCACTTCCCTGGAAACATTATTCCAATGGCTGGTTGTTTTCATTGTGAAAATTTTTCCTCATGTCCAATCAAAATCTCCCCAGGAGTAACTTGTACCCATTACCCCTCTCCTTTTCCACATGACTCCTTGTGAAAACAAAGTCTCCATCTTCTTTGTAGCCAGCCTCTAAATACTGGAACCTGGTGATAAGATCTCCCCTATGCCTTCTTTTCTCAAGGCTGAACAAACCCCATTCTCTCATCCTTTCCTCATATGACAGGCTTCACAGGTCTTTGATCGTCTAGGTGGCCTATAAAAGAAGCATGGTTTTAGAAGTATCTTTTTATCTATAAACCTGACCTGTCAAAAGTGTTATCTGCACCCTTCTGCAGGGACTAGAACAGTCTGCAAATGTCATTAGAGCTATCCCATTGCCTCGGGATGTCAAAGGACAGCAGATCAATTGTCTTTTAGGCCAATTGCCTACATATTTCCTACTCTTGAGTCAAGAGTAGAAATTAATGATTTATTTCTTTTCCAAAACATTTATTTTCACAGTCAGGGAAATAAGATTTATGGTGCCAAAATCCCAATAGCATAGTATAAATATATTTATATGTTCTTGTAATTATATTTATACTATACCTGAGGGATTCCAACTCTGCAAATAAATCTTGTTATTTTCTACATTATGCAAATAAACATTCTGTAGTAGAAATAAATCATTTTTTCCACTACAGAATCCTTTTCCTCAAAAGCAGTAAATTATTCTGTCAATACCAATGGTCTGTCAACCAGCAACAGTTAAGTCCCACCAAACTGTGGCAAGTTGTAACTTCCCATTAGCCGGTTACCATAGCTTACTACAGGGGGAAGGAACAAGAAAAAGTGCTCAGTGAGCAGTGGGACTGGTGAGCTGCGCATACCCTCATAACAGTAGTCTGCTGGAACATGCACAGAGAATTGCCAACATTGTGTACTGCAGCCTAAGAACCCTGCACCTGACTCCACTGAACAGTGCAAATTCATCCCTGCTTCTGAAGGAACAACACATACAGCATCGCATCCGAAGAGGAGGGGCAAACAAGGCAGTTCGGAGGTGAACTAGTATGGGAAGCGTTGATTTTCTGCCATGCAGTATTAATCTTAATAAATTCAGCAAGGCAACTCTCAATTTAAATGTATACTGTGAGAATAATTAATCCTGAGTTTAATTTAGTTGACTTTCTTTAGTGGCATCACCTCAAGAGCATCCAGGAAACCTCGGTTATTTAATTGCATTTATCCTCACAACAGCCTTGGGAAGAGAAAAACACTATTATTGTTGTTTGACAAGTGGGGATCTGAAACACAGAGAAACTAAACGACCTATTCAAGGTCACAGAGAAGTCTGTTTCAGTGTAAGCACTAAATCCCAGATTTGCTGAGTCCTTTGACAGCACAATCCAATAGGACTAGCTGCCTGTGTCATTTGCTCACTGGCAGTACTAGCTATTCTTCCTGAAAGGACAAATAGTATGTGCCTTATAATTGCCATAAACTATTTCTTTGTAGTCAGAAGAAATTAGGCAAATGGGAGAAATAAAAAAAAAAAATCTAGGGAAAAAAAATTGAACTGAAATACTCTACATAGGACTGTAAATGAAATCACTTTTCTACTTCACAAAGGCAGTATTTTCTTTTTGCAAAACATAAACTTCCTGATGACAGCAGTGCAGCATAAACAAAGAGATAAACCACAGCATGTCTCACATGCTGAAGAAAAAGGACTTCCTCCCTTTCCTTTTTTTCCTTTGTGCATATTTCATCTTCCTTCTTGCTTCTCCTCTTCCTTTCATTAAGGAAGGGAAGTCATAACAATGAAGTTACAGACACCTGTTTCCCAGATAATTGCTAGTAAAGGCATTTTTACTATTTCCCTAAGAATGATACAGCTCAGATTAAAAATATTTCATGTTCAAATAGGTAAGTCTAGCTCTAAAGCTGCTGGGATGTGCTTTACTCAGAGCTAACCTGTCTTCAGAAGGATTTCTGTTCATAAAGTAGTGTGGACTCACAGGAGGATTCTGGGAGACACTTGAATTACACATTTTAGGAAAAATAATGTGAATAGCAAAGAAGGTAATTGAAAAGGTAACCAGATATGTGTCTCAGGGAAGGCAAACACATACAGAGGTAAGTTAATTTACTGAAAGGTCAGAACAGAATCAGACTTTCACTGTCCTTATGTAAGCACCAGGTGAGAAGATACAGGGAGAAACATACAATACCAAGCAAATAATTTGCATTATAACTGCTGTAAATAATTGGCAACTTGTACAAAAATAGCTGCAAAGGGAGCACAGAGGTCAAAGGAGATATATTAGTGAATGAAGTTAGTGAATGAAGCATCACTTTGAACTGAGGAGGGAGAAACCATATCCTAGTTTGCCAATGCTTGTTAAACTATTCTGAACACAATGTTCCCCTTCCATCCTTCAGTTTTCCTACATGTAAAATTCAGCAAAAATATTATCAATGTAATCACGAAATAATAATGATAGCATGACTGTGGAGCTCCATGCTGTGGAGCACTTGGATTTCTGCTAGCAAAAAAAGCTCAATATTATTATTTATGAGGACGTATCTCTAGACGTCTTAAATTTCACTCTAATGGCAGAGAAAAAACAAAAATCCGTTGAAAATAAGAAAGTCAGTGACTTTCCCTTTGATGCTGCATAATTAGTATTCCTGCTGTCTAAGATTCTTGCATATATCCCAACACCACAAGGTCAGCGCACTTTCACTGAAGCACTAGATTTTGGTTTTAAACAGACTCATACAAGAAGGGAGTTCCGGAGCACTATCCCCGTGATAGTTTTCAAACAGGTGCAGCTTGAAAACTACTTTGGCATGCCTGCTTCAGCCCAGGCTTTTCATAAACTGACAAGACTACAGCCATAACCCAAGTTCTTATCAAAACTGCTGCTTGATAAATGGCCTCTTCAGAACAACCTGCAGCTGCTGCTGCTTAGTATTTTGGGTTGTTCTAATCAATAAGACAACTAGTCAAAGAATTGGCCATAGAGTCAGAAAACTGCAGCCTATTCTTCAGCTTCCCCAGCAGCGGTCAGGGTATGATGCAAAATTCTATATTAATGAGTAGCGCTTATTTTTCTGAAGCTATTTCAGACTGCAGTAACACAGAGTTCATTCACTAAACTGCCTGATTCATTTGAAAGAAAGAACCCTCAGTTTAGCAAGATTAGGGGAGAGGTTTAACAGTTACATGTTTTTACTACAATATCCTCAATATCAAATGATGTTCTATAGTTTAGGAGTACCTTACACCGTGACAACCTATCTGTGACAGCTCTAGTCAGTCATCCATAGCAATTTTTCAATGCATAATCACTTTTAGTATAACTGTAAAAACCTCCCCTACCAGCTTTTCTGCTTTCAGAAGCATCCCTCACATAGGTAGGGCACAGAAATGTTGTACCTTCATATGGACTAGGATGGGTGACTTTTATGACATTACTGTGCATTATGGGCCACTAAGAACCAGCTGAAACAGAGGTATTGACGGTTGCACCTTATAATCTTGGTCAGTAATGACCAAAGCTTTTTGGTTTTCAGGCTTCCAAAAGTTTTATGGTGGAGGTATGAAACCAAAATAGTGGATTTAAACTTTCGGTTTAAAAAAAAAAAAAAAATCTACCTAATTTTCTATACTCCTTTTGTGGATGGCTTTGAATGGCTCACAGAATTAAGGAATCCACAAATAACAAGATTTAAAAATTAAGAAATCCTAAACCACACCCCCACACTATCTAGACTAGCTTTATTAGAAGAATGGAGCAAATAATCTTTCCCAAGGTCACTGCTACAAATTAAAGTTGCAAATTGCTAGAATGATTAAACTCCCCAAGGGGAGAACATGAATCTCTCTGGTATATAGAACATCCATGTTAGCTCATTTCACACTGCATATTTTTATTAGCTGGCACTGCAGAATGTGCTCCCTGTCTCCATATGCTCCAATTTTCAAACTGTCTCCAGATCTATGCAACTTTGGCAGGTGAGTGATTCAGACCCAAATTTGGCAAATCTTTCCCCTGATGTGACATCGTGTTGTCAATACTTCTTCATTGCTTTTGCCAGCAGACTTCCCTCTGTGGCCAGCAGGAGACCACCCTGCTGTTGCATAACACCATGGGATGTGATTTTTACCTTAAATCGTGCACCAGCCAGTTTATGCAGAGGTGACAATTCTACACTTGTTATTGCATTCATCTTTGTCCTGACCTTTAAGTTTCTCTTGTTGCAGTATGCACACTCTTTATGCTTGCTGAGCTTTCCTTTTGAATCAAGAAGTGAAACCTTATAATAGAGGTTGCCTATGTATGTCAGCTTTTGTGAAAAGAAAATGTAACATTTACTTTTTGTATTGAAGAAATGCACTTGGGAAATGGCCGTCATGTTCTTTAAATATGAAATTCCTTTTTCACAAAATTGCTGTTCCTGCTCTCCAACGTACACTCATTTTCTTCTGGGGTTTCTTTCCAGATCTGCTAGAAAGATAATTGAACTGTGTTTAGAAAAAACAAAAAAACCGCAAACCAACAAGGAGTACCAAATGCTGCTTAATAAGAAAAACATCCGATCAGCTAAAATGTTACAGAAGAATTTTCTTTCTAAGCCTGAAAGGACTATAAAAGAATTAAAAGAGTAGGTAATAACAAATGTTTTGTGATTTGGTTTTTACGAATCAAAGTACATTTGAGAGAAAAAAGAAGAAGAAAAATATAGATGCCAAGTCATAGTATCTTTCATTTTAAAATTGGTAATCCAGACTAAAAACAGGTAGATACATTTAATTTTAAGCTAATTGATAGTGATAGCACTTGATTTAACAGACAAGACTGACTGAGGCTGTTTAGCCTGCATCCCACAGGGAAGAGGAATACCAGCAGTCAGTCATCAGAACATGTAAGAGGCCTCACCAGCAGAGGCTGTGCAGAAAAGCCAGCACTGATGTACGGATTGGTCACCGTCAATAGTTAACCATCGTTCCAGGGCTGAAAGCCACTCAACAAGGCCTTGTCAAGAATTAGCCAATGAAATTGCTTTTTTGAAAATTTGACTAGAGCAAAAACATTCCCCATTTCTACTTTGCTTTGAACCCATATATTTGTGCAAAGGGGGACTAAAAAACGCTGCTATTTCTACCCTTCTCACCAGATGTACTTTACTAGCTTACAAGATGAAGTGAATTTGTAAAAATCCATCCATTTGTGAGTTATGAGTGAAAAAATGAGGTATTTAGTGGAAACTCATTTATGTTTTGTTGTTGCTCTTGTTGGCTGGGGGCAGCTGGCGAGAGGTGTCATATTTTATCACTTCAAAGACTTGAGCATCTTTGATCCATTCCTGTGTAATATAGTTTTCCAGTAAAGTAGGACTGCATGGCACAGGATACAGTATTAGTTTCACAAGAAAATCTAGGAACATATCGGCCTTCTATTGGCAGTGTTCCCTTAGAAAAGTCTGGTACGAAAATGAATAAAAAAACCCCAACTTTTCCAAAACCCCACAATATCACATGGGTTTTCAAAACTTCTGAGAGGAAGAGACTGTTACATCTCTTTCAGTAGAACTGATGTTTCCCCACCTGCATACCAGGGAAGCAGCCTCCAGGACATTGAGCTTACTCCTTGCAAGGTTCTCTCTTATGCTACTTCCTCTGCTAAATTCAGGCGCAAGCTGTATCAATTTAAACACCTATTCCATATGTAACCGATGCCACAGCTTCTCTTCACATATAATGTGGATGCCCTCAGCCATCCTGAAGCTATGAGAAAGGGTGGACAATTAACTCTCCAAGGGTCTCCCGGTATCCAGCTTCAGCAGTGTGCAACACAGGGCACTTGTTGGCAGCGCATGCGTTCAGTTATTTCACTTACCATTTTATATTGAGGTAGGGATTCTTGTACCTCCAAGTTCTTCACTGATACTATAGTTTGATGACAATATTCATCATGCACTCTCTATATAAACTTTTCAATGCAGTTCTCCAGTTGTTATTTGGACAGGAAAAGGAAGGGGGAAAACCCAGAAAAGAAAGCAGAGAAGCAACTAAGAAAACATCAGAATCTGCCTGGCACTTTATTAATGCCTCCTTCAAGAAGCCAGATGCATGTCTCAATAAATCTCATCCATTCTGGAGTACAGTATTTTTCAGCCTTATTATTTCCAATATTTTGCCTGTCATTTCTGAACGGTTTCTCAGAAATAAAAGCTTGTCCTTGAGAAGCAAGAAAAAGTTACTGTATTTTCAGCCTGAATCATCTCATAATATAAGCACTGAAATGCTAGGAATAATGTAAACTCTACGGTAAAATACAGTGATATAGTATACCTAGAAATACCTCAGCTTAATAGGTGTTGTGCCATTAACAGTGGATTTTTATGGATACTAGTAGATGTAAATCTGTCAGGTAGACAAAGATTTACAGTAATATCCCCTGCAGTGGACGGTTTTCATCACATTTAGGACTGTCAGGCAACTAGTGTGTTTTCCTCAATCCCTTTAGGCATGAAGGCCCCTTCATTTTATTTAAAGCCTGGTACTTTCACCTTCAGGCATTCTGCCCTGATGAAAGAAGATCTCCAATGCCCTGTCCCTTTTTATAGATACAACCCAGAGCTCAGGTGACTTTGTCCATTCATGCCACTCCTTCCCAGAGAAGAGCCTTATCATACATGTTGGACATCAGAGAGGCAAGACCCAAATCCATGGCATATGCATTCTCAAGGTTAAAGAAAGGTTTGCAGTACAGTGTCTGCATATTCCCAGGAAGCAGAGTGAAGGAGCTCTCCTTTTCTCCCAGGCATCTCTCAGGGGGACAGTGGTGGAGTTAAGTGGGCTGGAAACCTTTGGCAGCTAAGAAATTAGTCTGGAAAGTGCATATCCACACAGGATGCATCGCTGGCCATGAGGATGATACAGGGGACAAACACTTAAGGGGCAGCACACACTTTCTGAGTGCCAATAATAATAATATGTCTGTGCCTTATATCCATTACTGTGTTCCTTAAAATAATAGGACAACCCAAAACCAAACCAAAACAAAATTTTAAAACAAAGTTTGAAAAAATATTCCATACAAATTCAAGACTTACATGAAACAAAAGTTATTAATTTGAATTAGACCTAACAATGACATTAAACAAGTAAGAGGCCAAACTCAGAGTTGAGTTTTCAAGAGAAGAGAGAGAAAGAGAGACACTAAGTGGTTGCATTTCTGAGAACAATGATTGGCTTCCTATCTTAACATTCATTCTGCTCCTTTTTTCAGGACCATGTACCTGGTCTTCATCACAGCCAGAAGCAGGGGTAGCTATGACACTACCATTTTAAACATGGCTTTATGAGAGGAGAGATTGATTAAAAAAAAACCCCGAAACACACTACTGACACCTTTTACCCAAGTACCCATATAAACACATCAGAATTTTGGAAGCTTTCTCAAGCATGGTGAGAGACGCTTTTCCTGGGATGAAAGAGCAATTTTGCAGGAATCAAGCTACAAAAACAAAGCATAATGTACTTTTATTTATATCTCACTATATTTACTCTTAACTCTCATCAGGGCTACAAGAGGGCAATTATATGATGCAACACAGGCAACCTAACTACTAAGTACTCGCAATGCGTATTGCAAAAGCTGAAAACCTCTGCCAATTACTGCTAAACACAGGCACAGTCTAACTGTGCTAATAACAGAGGTAAAATATCTTCGTACCACAATACTCCAAATGTTGGAAATCTTGAGCCAACAAAGTCCTCAAAAGCTGAGCAATTAGAGGCTTAAATCTGTTTCCGATCAAGAACTTCAGAAGTACCTGATCTCCAAAAGGAAGCCTGCCATGTACTTCCTGCAGAGACCCCCTTTATCTTCTTCAACTCTAATTAATCTTTCAAGCCGCTTCATTTCCAGCTGGAAAAAAAAAACAGCAGCAGCAAAATACTTGCATCTTACAGGCTTATTCACAAAACAGCATTTTCCCGAACCAGTCAGCATCATTCTAGCACAAAAGCCTGTAAATTATTCCCTAGCAACACATCCCAAAAAATGCTTACCCATTACCAATGAAACATATAGTACATTCAATTGTATCCTGTGGTACTGAAACTAATAACTATGCAATTTCCGTGTTACAACTATCTGCAAGATAAATTCGAATATGCGGAAGCAGTAGCATTTAAAGTAAATTAAAATACTTTGCAGTTTTCACCACACACACTATAATGTGCATTTCATTTAAAGGCTTTTTCCTCTATTAAGATTTCACCATTTAAAATTCTGCTTTGACCACAGCCTGTCAGACATCTCCTGTCACCTTCACACTGTGCTTCAATGGTATTAAGCTAGGACTTACAGGCTGCAAAACCAAAAGAATTCATTACAATCTTTACTCTTACTTTCTGCGCAAAATGGCTCTGCCACATCCCTAGATGTTCATTACATTTACATTTAAAAGTCTGTTTGTTATTTTGATTTTTCTAACTGTCCTAATTGCATTGCTAGAGTCCTTTGTCATCCAACAAACCTCAGGGGATGGGCAGCTTCTTGTATCCTGACCAACCTTGCTTCCTCTTCTTTCCCTTAAAATAGTTTTATGAAAATATTTACAATGGGAAATGGAACCCTCTGTCTCCTTCACTTTTGAAGGTACAGTGGCTCATGAAGCTTTAGTCTTCTTTACACTATTTTGCATGTTTATTTTGTCCTATGTATAGCGAATAACAATTACTTAATTAATACTTTGTCAAATACATTCACAATTACACACACACGCATACAAACTGGATTGATTCCCTAACCCTGACTGATTCCTATCTGTATTTAAAAACCTGTTTGGATAAATAGTTTGTGATTCGTGTTGCAACTTGGGAGGAATTAGCAAATAAAATTTCCCCCATTTTTCTTGCTTCAGGAACACAATTCCAAATGCAGCATCACATGTCTTAGAAAATAACTGTAGAGTATTTATTTGGGATTTCCTATAATAATGGAATTACTACAAAAGGAAGACATTTTTGACACATGCTTATATGACAGAGACAATCAAGGTCACTTACCCAGGTCAATGAAAAATAAAATAAAATACTAAAATAAAATAAAATAAATTACACAAATATGGATATTCTGTGACTGTTATTCACAGTCTACATCCATTCTTCAGCATTTTCCCTGAGACTGTTTAACGCCTCCTGAGATTGAATATTTTTGCAATCTGTGCCATTTTATTGCTAGAAGGACACAAAAAATATGTAAGACTATCCAGTAACTAAAAACTTTTCTTGGAGCCTTTTGAAATAAAATCACATCAGGAGTAAAGCAAAGATAGGACATTTCAACTATAAAGGAGACCATTTCCAAGGGCTTTAGAGAAAATCTCTGAAGATAGAATTACAGTAACATTCTCCACACAGTCCCAGAAATTCTCACTGAGCTTTGCTTTCCATAGCAGCACCACTGAAATCAGTAACCCATAATAAAGTCCAGGTCCAAGATCAAGCCACAGTGGGATGAAATGGAAGTCAGCATTTTCTGAATTATATGTATTATTTTTTTATTTTGTTTTCACATTTTTGAAAATTAATAGATAAATTAATTTGAAATACGTGCACTGGCTGTTCTGCTCACAATTAATTTCCACACATCTGTGGTATTTTTTATATGACCCTGCACAATACATAGGTGTGGAACCCCCTCAATTCTGTGTATTTATTGGCAGAATCTGTTCCTGTAGGTATTGATGTCAAGTAAAACAATTTCCTGAACTGCAATGTACTTAAATTACTTTNAAAAAAAAACCCAACACACACACCCACCCAAAACCACAAAAGCACAATAACCCTTTTCTACACCTCTATATTAACTGCTCATAAAAATAAAGTTTGTTGCTCTGTTAAGACTGAACTTTGCAAAGAAACCTCTCCTAAGGAATTTTCTTCTGTGATTATATCCCCTGGAGCATAAATTACAGAATAAATACAGGGTGGCTGCTGGGATTTAGCATCATTTGTCGTGATGACTGGGTGGCTCAGTCCATTGGAAAGCTACAGTAACATGTCGCCCTGTATACTGCCCTTCAGGAATTGCAATTTCACAGTTTGATTCCCAGCAGTGCCTTGCAGGGCTGCTACCATAATGAGTTTTTGGATCTTCACACACTATGTGAAAGACTCTTTTTGCTGTAGTTTCCCAATAGGGAATGCAGAAAACACTAGCGGAAAAGGTAGTTAAGGCAAAGCATATCAACACAGGGAAGACAGAAGAAAGCGTTCTGAACACTTCACCAGAGGCAAATGTGGACTCGTCCTTTTTGCTGCCACACTATCATTGCCTTTTTCTCTTCTGCTTTATTATTTCAGAACGCTAACACAACACAGTTGCTTTTACACAGCTGAAGTACAGAGACCACTTGAGGAAATGGGGAATGTTGCATTTTTGCATGGGTCATGAGTACTAATTGCAAACCATGACTTTATGCGCTGGGAAGAGCAACTAAATTGAAAGGAGCAGGAATAAGTGAACCAGGACACTTCAGCTCAGGAAAAAAGCCAACAATTTCACGCACGCAAGGTTTACAATAATTTTGTTATAAAACTGTTCATATTTCTTTTCAGAGCACTCCAAACACTATTCCTATAAATGTCTTTTGGTCAGAGAAAGAAACTTCATCTTGGAGCAACCTCTTACATTACCTGTTTGTCTTGTGCATTTTATGTAACTGAGTTTGTGGATGTTAGATTGACACCTTCATAAAGTAGGGCTGCAAACCGCAGTTACCTTTCCCAATGGTCATTAAAATATCAAGAGTATTTGTCCAGGACAATTACATTTTTATGGAATATAGCTGTATGTTAGGTTTCAAATCTTTTACTTTCCAGAAAAAAAATGAAATAAAATAAACCTGTGGATGAACTGACAGCCATTTCATTCTTATACAATGAGATTTGCTCTAAGTTGCTGTTTCAAAAGCACTCTAATTGTTTTGAAAAAAAGAATAAAAATCCCATTTTAGGGCTTGTCTACAAATGACAGCTGAAAAGCATAAGCAATTCAGTACAGTTAAAATATAAAAGTGGATCCACAAAAGGGTGAGTGCAGTTACAACATGTAAAACTGCCTGCAAAAGATTCCTCAAAGGAAAGGCAGAGTATTAGTACAAGTCATGTTATAATCATATCTCCAATAAGGATTATTATGACAGAACATTTGAACTTTTTTAATAAGATGAACAGGTAGAAGAGAAGAGGATCACATTCCTCACAGAAATAACAATACCAGTAGAAAACACATACATAGATCCGGATTAAGAGCCCAAACTACAGCACTCTTCCCAGCAAATGTTTTTGGAAATGGAATTAAAAAGCAAAGCAAAACAAAATCCCAACAACTTTAAAAAAAAAAAAAACAAAAACCAAAACCTAACAACCAGGATGGGGAATGAACATATAATCCGGCTACAGCCAGGTTTTTTTTCCTAATATTCAATTGAAATTTCCCATGTTATAACTTGTGCTACTACCTCTTATGCTATCAGTGTATACCAGACTGTCTCTGTCTCCCCCACACTCTTCCATCAGGCAGCTGCAAGCAGCACTAAGGGCTCCCTCCCTCCAACCTTCACTCTTGTAGCCTCTCCACACACTGTGCTCCAGCCTTAACCAGCTCAGTGGCCCACCACTGGGCTCCATGCAGTACCTCAGTGGCTCTTTTGTACTGGAAAGCCCCAAATTTGGCACAGTGTTCTACATGTGGCCTCACCAGTGCCAAAGATAGGAGAAATTCATAGCCCACTGGCTCTGCTCCTGCTGACCATAAAGGATGTGACTGGCCTTTGCAGAAAGTCACACTTCCCCTTGCTGAACTCCATGAGTCTCCTGCCAGTCCATTCCAGCTTTTTCAGGCCCCTCCAAAAGGCTACCCTGCCATCCGGCACATCAAACAATCAATCCCCTAGTTCAGCATTGTATATGTATTTGCTGAGTGAACTGAATCTCATCATCCAGGTTGCAAGTAAAGAGATTAACAGTATTTGCACCAGTATTGATCCTTTAAGGAGACTACTTATACCCAGTAACTATTTCAATGTCATGTGATTCATCACCACTCTTTGAGCCTGACAATACACACCCATATTTCTACCCCTTCACTATCCCTTTGTCCAGACCATATCTCACCAGTTTAGCTACAATGGTACTATGGTAGACCATCTCATTTTATTGCAAGAGGTACTCGGGCCAGACATGATTTGCCTTAAGTAAATCTGCACTGACTGTTTCTAGTTACCTTCTCATTCTTCATGTACCTGGAAATGCCTTCCAAGATTTGCTCATCATCTTCCCAGTGCCTGGAGAGAGGGTTGATCAGCCTGTAGCTCTCCAGATCCTTCTCCTTCTTGCCCTTCCTGACAACAGGCTTGCTTTCCTCCAGTAAACTCCCAGTTACCGTGACCTTCTCAAAATAATTAACAGCACCCTCACAGTGACATTGGCCAGCTCCATCAGCAACCCTGAATACATCCCTTCCCTTCCCAGGGACTTGTGTATGTCCAGTATTGTCCCCATGGGTATCACTGTTAGTACAGTAGCCAGCACCTCCAGAGAGAAGATTAGCTCGCGCTAATCTTCCACCACTGGCCATTCTGAAAAACAACTGAACTGTCCTTGAGGTGAAGTATGGCCATCTTTCTTTAAATTGCTCTTCAGTTTGTTCAAATTGATAGAGCTGGGCAGGTAAATGAAGACAACACAGAATGGATTAATTTCTTCACTTAGCCAGAAAAGCAATCACATTTATTTCTACCTGAATTTGTCATGAAGAAGATTCAGAACACTTTAAGCTAACACCGCCACTTCAGAAACACTGGTGTGCCAAAATAAAGGCATGAAGAGCTCCCTAAGGAATATATTAGGTTCTTGTTCAAAATCCGGATTTTGATTGCTCTGCCTCTTCAATGGATCACCTCTTTCCTACTACAACATCCAACAAAAGAAACAGATTTGGGATTGAAAACAGTGGGAACAGCACTGGGGCAGGGGGAAAGATGAAGAAGAAAATTATGAAAATAGAGCTGTATTCCCACTACACGCAGGTAACACCCTGACAACTTCTCCAACTATAATGTCATATAAACAGCATTCTGAAATAACTTCAGACCTTTTTAATCTCTAATTTCAAATTAAACCTCCTCTAAATGCTCATCCACTTCAAGAAAGATAATTTAATTAATTCCCCATAGTGATATTTGAAGAGACGTGACAACCACCCCCTTAAGGACAGGTAATAAGTGTGCTGTTCTAAAAGAGGAGACTAGGGGAAAACAAACACTCGGGATGTTAAAGCCTACTTCTTGTCTAGTTTGTGTCATTTGAGGTGAGCAAAGAAGCTAAGAATGAAACTGTCCCATCAGCTTTAATGGGTCACCATATAGATCACCATATATTGTTTTCTTTTAATATCACTCCTGACTGTCTTAGCATCTCTAAAATTCACAATTCTATTCATGATAATGCTATTTTTACCAATTTCGCTAACTTCACAGGGAAGACTACTGATTTTCTTTTGCCCCAAACACAGAATTAGACAAGTTTTTGTAAAGATTGTAGAAGAGGCCAAATGAGGAAATCTCTGGGCATCTGTACACCATCACCACATCAGTTCCATTTGAAGGGCATGTCATTTGCCAAACCAGTCTGGACATCAATCTTGAGCGTAAGAAACACTGCCTGTCTAGTTCTGGGTATCACGTAACTCACATTCTGCATTTCACTAGTCTTTAACTTTTCACATCTGATCTGGAGGGCCACAAAGATGATCAGGGGGCTGGAGCACCTCTCCTATGAAGACAGGCTGAGAGAGTTTGGGTTGTTCAGCCTGGAGAAGAGAAGGCTCCAAGGAGACCTTATTGCAGCCTTCTAGTATCTGAAGGGAGCCTACAGGAGAGCTGAAGAGGCACTCTTTGTCAGGGAGTGTAGCAATAGGACAAGGGGTAACGCTTTTCAATTGAAAGTGGGGAGATTTAGATTAGATACTAGAATGAAATTCTTTATTGTGAGGGTTGTGAGACACTGGAACAGGTTTCCCAGGGAAGTTGTGGAAGCCCCAGCCCCGGGAGTGTTCAAGGCCAGGTTGAATGGGGGATTCTAACAACCTGGTCTAGTGGGAGCTTTCCCTGCCCATGGCAGGGGGGTTGGAACGCAATGATCTTTAAGGTCCCTTCCAACTCTAATGATTTTATGATTCTATCTGGATTTTTCCACTCCAGAATCATTAAAGCACCTCATCAAAAATTCAAAGGATCGCTAAGCCATCAGTATACAGTAGGAGCCAAAACTGCATTTACTTTCTTCTCTTTTATCTCCCAGACCTTAATTGCCATATTGACAAAAAAGAAACAGTTGTTTACCTTCTAAAGTCTCAGGAGTGCCTGCCAAATTAATCCTTTTAAGCAGTGTTTCTTCAGCCTCAGAAACAACTAAGTAGCATGCAAAGCAGCAAGATACTCCCTTAAGAGGCAGTAAACATACACACTGCTGCAAAATTAACCTTGACTATCATAACTTGTGAAAGATTTGTTTTTTCCTATTTATTATATAATGCAGAGATTCAAAAAGGTGGGTGCTTTCTTAAAGCAGTCATGAGACTTTGAAACTCTTATTTAAAAGAGTTTTATTATTTAGAATTGTGCAGTAGTGAAAGCAGACACAGGGGGCGTTGTGGAGCAATGTTACCTAAAGAACGAGCTCGCAGAAACTTAAAGCACAAGCGAGCAAAATTATTGGGAAGTACCTTCCTGGTAAACATGAAAATGACTTGCACATGGAGAAGTCAAGCAAGGCTCTAAAGACTGTGAAATAGTGCATAATAATAATAAAGTCTGTGACACTATGTCCTAAAGTTAGTACAGTACATTTTAGAGCATAATTATTTTTCCTCCCCAAGACTGACTCGTCACCCACTGCTGATAAATTTGAAAAAGTTGGACTTTTTTATATAAACTGACTCTTGTCTTATAACTGAAACACTAAAAAAACAAAACAGTTGTTTCATCTTAGATGATGCTTACACTTCAGCTGCAAAAGAAATTAAACCTGCTGCAAAAACCAGGACATGTTTCAGAACCAAACCGGGAGGAAGTTGATGAGCTTTAGTTATAATCAGCAATAAAACAGAAGTGCCCTGGATTACTTGCAATTGTTCCCCTCACATCACCCTCCACCTGCTCTGAGGTAAGCTCAGGATCCCATTGTGTCTGCAGCAGGAAATACACTTTAAAAAGTTCTACCAGAACTGAAGCAGCTGCTTAATGGAAGCAAGATTAAATCAAGAAGCAGCTGCATGATTAGACGCAATTCAGCATACGGGATGTAATACAGCCACTTTCTTTGTATCTCAAGGCCTCACCTTTTTTTAAGGATCTCAATAGAGCCTTTTCATTATCCCCTATTGCCATCTTTAAATTTCACTGACTCCCAGTTGTTTTCCTCTGCATTATTTCAGTCTAGGAAATGTAAGAACTTGTTTGTAATAAAGAAGCTGTAACCAAGGCAAAAGGAAAACAAATTTGAGAGGAAATATGTGAGAAAGGAGGCTCTTGGTGCTACCTAAGTTCTGAGCAAGATCAATGGGAACAAAAGGATGCCAGACTGAAATCCCAAGTGCCACAAGATCTTACATGGTTCCAGCCAACACGACAGAATTTCTGCTCAATTCCAGTAATATTGCTGTCCTTTCTATTGCTGGTATCAGAGTTATTACATAGCCATAGTATTGTTTTAGGCCTACCAGGAGCACTTGTAGCAGAAGTGAAATCAGGAGTGCATAAGTACACATTTAGTCAGTACCCTGCCCCTGTGATGTTTAGACATATTAACCGGGGCCCAGATGATACTATTGAATAGCTGGAAGGCAGCCTTCCTGTAATTCTTAACTCAGTATTTGAAAGATTCTTAAAATATAGAAGATGCAACACTGAGCTTACAAAGGGAGTGTCTCACAAAGAAAATGTAAGCAACATCTTACCTTTGGTGCCTCTTCAGGCAAGTACATAAGTGTTCTATAACCTTACTGCTTAGGACAGAGTGATAAAGAACAGGGTTCTTTTCATTTTGCCAATTAATTATGTAACTCCTCAAGATTATTAAAAGAAAAATGAGCTGATTTGGAAAAATAATTTAGGTTAGCATTTCAATTCAGATCTTCTCTCCAGCCTTTAATAGATCATTCCATTATGAAGAAGTGTGACATTTTTACCCCACTACTCAACAAGACTAATCTTTACTTGAGGGACATTCCTTCTGTTAGCAAATGAGGATATTGTCTAACTGTATTAACATAAAATGTATCAGCAGTATCCAAAAGCCCATGTGATTCAAATAGGTTGAACATGGGGCAGTAATGAAGGATAAATTTCTAAAACTCTTCAGTAAGGACAGGTGCCCAAGGGATGGAAGAATTTTCCCCCTGTAATGTTATTATTTTCTGTCTTTATGGACTTCTGCAGCTTCAGAGTGCACACATCTATTTGCATTTTAACCCACCAAGCAATAGGCTAAAAATAGTGTTGAAAATCCACTCTGTGGGTAATGAACAGTGCTCTAGAAACTTTACATTTAAGCCTATTTTTTTGTCATAGCAATTATAGGCAGCGTCACAGGAAAATCAACAAACAAAACACCAAAAACCCCAACTAAAACCAAGGTTTATCACTCTTTCCAGAGAAAGTGTTTCTGTTTGCAAGAGAAAACATGTGTCTTTCATACATATTAATACACCAGTATGCCTGTACATGTTCACTTCAGATTCTTGGTAGCCTTCCTGCCTTGATGTCTGTCCGTTCACCAGGGCTGGAAACAAAAGAATATACAAAAAGTGTAACTGCATTTGATCTCCAAATACCCCCAGCTAGAATTGTTCTTCAGCAATTCTAAAGTCCCAGGCACCACAATTTCTAAATTTGATTCCTTTCACAACAGCCCCTGCTCTGCATAGTCCACTATGCTAACTGTGCATTAGGAAGTCTGTTTTAGATTAGCACCGAGAAATCTACAGACCTGAATACAAGGTAAAAACCAAGAAAAGATAAGGTCAAATTGGCAAAAGGCTGTCAATACTGGGAAGTCTACCAGAAAACAAGATGGGCATGGAAGCTACTGACACCAGCCAAAACTGAGGAGTGATCTGACAATGGGCTTTTCAGGTGACTGGTGTTAATTAGAAAGACTTATATTTTAATGTATGGGGCAAATGGTAGTTAGACCAGAGTCTGACTTAAGAGTTATTGCTAAGCTCCCTAACAGAAACAAGAAATATTCTCTCATTTAGTCCTTCTTTTCTTTTCAATGCATCTCACTGATCCCTGAAAATAAGGCCAGTCTCCTCAGCAGTTGTTGAAATAAGCATGCTTTCCAAGGAGATCAAAATTGAGTCAGTTTCTTTCACCAACAGTTTTTCTTTAATTATTGAGAAGGAGGAAAGTGCAGGTTCAAGAAAAGCCTTTAAGGAAAGGTTTTCACTTCAGCTTTCCAAAAAGAAGCTTTCTGGTTGGAGGCTTTAAGCAATGCAGTGGATCCCTGATGAGTCCTCAGGTTGTGGGAGGAAGGCCCACTACCCAGAGCGTTCATGGGAACATTCTGCCACCCCTGAGCTACCCAAGTGTCAGCTTGATAAAACATGACTCCCATCAAAACACATGTTTAGATCCTAGCTACTAGCACCTTTCTTACAGAATAACAAAAGCAGGAAACCCCCAACACAAGAGTCAACAGCAGCAAAGTGCTGATTTTGTTCATTTCTCTGACTCCTGCTTGCAGGGAACCTGAGGAAGACAACTTGCCACCACTATGGAAGAGGCTGACAGCTGACAAGGCATGTGGTTCTCAAATTCTACGAGTTTCAGAGCAGAACAGAAGAAGTACTTTATCTCACAGAAAAAAGAGGGGCTTTTATATCACTTACTGAACCCTTTCAAAAAGTCAATTAAAGCAGAGTCAACAAACAAAATGAGAAAACTCGCCTGTCATTACAGTATGAGCTAGACAATGGCTAGGGCTAAAGTTTGTATTGCATTGAACTGAAGAAGCAACAACCACATCACATCAGCTAGAAGATCCTATAATGTTATCTGTAAAAAACAATGAAGAGCCTAAATACCCTGACAGTGGTACCAGTTTGAGTAGTACAACTGTTCAAAATTGTGTTTGTGCAATTTTTTGTACAGAAGTTTTGTTTGACTGCCTGGAAGCTACAATACAGCTGCTCTGTAAATGCTTTAGAATGTATGCCTCAGGCACCAAAGGCAGTTGACCAACCCAATTATTATTCCACCTGTAGTCTGTTATTCTGCCCCACCACACTGCCATAATTCTACCTTTGGCTGTGCTTCCAAAGAACAACTCCCTCACAAGACTTGTTCTGTAACCAGGTACATCAAAAAAGCCATCCACTTTACCCAGCAGCAACCCAGCTTCCTTTCTCTCTGACTTATCATCATAAAGTGTGAGGAAAAAACAACAAAAACCACAACCCATACCCACCCAAACAAACAAAAAACAACCAAAACCAAACAACTCATACACGCCCTCAAACTACCTTTTCCCATTTCCTGATCCATTGAGTGTGCTGCTCTTACCCTCTTCTTTTCAGAAAAAAGGAACCATTTATGAGCACATTGTTAGATCTGTTGTTTCCTAAACAATCAAGTCTCTCATAACAGACACTTCTCCTTTGGGAAGGTTTGTTGCTAAATGTCATTCTAACAGCTGTGCAAGGTTTGGTTCAAAAATACTGCCCTTTTCTGAGATTTGACACCTACTCCAATTTCAGTGACTCTCTAAATCAAGCTCTGATACCAGCACTGAAATGCTTTTCTTTTCTGTGCCTCTTGGCTATAAATATTGTTGTAGTTAATTTTGTTTAAATACATTTTAAAACCTGAATGCAAACTGACTGAAAGAATAAAATAAAGAATTCTTAAGAAAAAAAATTGTAATAGCTAAGCAGCAAAATTTATACTGGGGGTCTCCTCTCCTAGGAAGGTTAGTACAGGTACAGTAAAGAGGGAAAATGAAATATTGTTGTACCGATTTCCAACCTGATCAAGTTACCATGTTAGCACCTTCTGAGTGGTACTAGCTTTCTGCTAAGCAGCTGGTACTGATAAAATCCTCAGGACTAGTTGAACTGCTAGTTCCAATGCTCATCAGTCTTTCTTGCTGTGCTGTTTCCCACTGTAGCAGCTGAACCCATGTACTTCAGCTGGACATTTAAAGCTACGGGCAGCAAACCCACGAAGTATATCAAGTTGTCAGAGGTAGCACAAAGTACTAGCTTAGTGCCACAGGAGTCATTCTCGCAGTGAAAGAGAGATCTATGGTAGAAAAATGCTTATTTGGGCTATTTCTTCCATGCCAGATATTTTTTAACCCACGCACTACTGAGACTAAATAGAAATGTTTTAGCTCTTTCTGAGAAGAACAATGTCTGTAACAGTGTTCCAAGTTGTGCCATAAAGAACACAACAATAGGAGAGATCTATGACACATGTGAGATGTCAAAAATATATGAAACATCACACCTTTGTTTTCTGCATGCTCCAAAGTTATACCTCTAGGACTTTTGTCACCAACAGTGACAGGCAGCCGTTTCATTTTGTTTCATCTCCACTTGGATTTGTACTGTACTATACTTATTTTTCACCAAAGTCTTGCTTACCTTTGGTACTAGCAGGGCAAAAGCATGTAAAGAGAATAAACCAGTTCTCTCTCCTTGAACCTATTGAAAAAGACAGTTGAAGGTATGCAAGACCAAAGAGTAAGGTGAGGAGGGAGTTAAGACCAACAATACAATCTCATGAAGACTAACTTCGGGTTTTGCCTGTGTGCTATAAGCTGGTTCCAGAATCACGAAGGAGAGCATGTGGCCACAAAGGCAAACTAGAAATTTCCCTACAAATGAAACAGTAATATGAGAGAGGAGGTGTTCTGACACCAAAATGTGCCAACTTGCAGGTTTATATCCGTTTGTACCAAAATCAGCAGGCTAGGAGACCACACACAAGAGCACTTTTTAGAATAGCGTATTTTAGTTCACTGATATTGACTGAAACAATTAAAATCTTCATTAATTATAGGCACACAGCTAACCCCACAATTGACACATTTAATTTAAAAGACTTGCAGATATTTGGCAAATCATGCTGATTGATCAGAGCATGTCATAACCTGATGATCTATAGAAAGACAGATGTGCACCATGCAAAGATTTTGCTTTGAATATGTCTCCATACAGGTGAACTGTTGCCATACCATCTATCTAATATAAAATAAAATGTAGTTTATTGTGGCCTTTTACTTCTCCATCTACACAGTTCACAACTTACTTTTTAAAGTGGTCAGATATCAGAAACATTTTGCCTACATTTTGATCAAAAGATGTTTAGGAAAAAAGAAGTGGAGGGTAAGAAATTACTTTTATTTTTAAAAGCAGGGTGGCAGTTATGTAAGTGTTCCCAAGAGTTTTTCTGCAAAACAGAATAAAAAAAAGAGAAAAGCTATAAACACTCAAACATGTATTGCATTAATGTTTTCCTCTGTCCTTTTATAGATTTATTGTCTTTGAAGATAGTGCTTCTTAACAGTTCACCACAGTAACGGTGAATAATGCTGACAATCCAGCCAAGGCTCACAGGAGAAATAAATAATGAGAGTAAGTTCTTGAAACAGAACCATTGTGAATCGAGTTTCCATTGACTTTACAGTTCCTCCACCTGAGTCCTTATTTCTCTGCCTAGAAGTAGTAAGATGTTGGAACACACTGTGGGACTTGTTCACTCAAGAAGACGTCCAGTGCGATGTATATAATATATCTCCTAGTTCTATTTATTATGCAATCAATGAGCTTGCTGTTCCAAACATTCCCACGTATTAAATATTCCACTAGATAATCTAGATTTTGATCTTTATATTTCAAGTTATTAAAATTGTTGGAATTCAGACAGCTTGTAATATTGAACTCACTTTCTGCTGAAAACACACAGTGAAGGTGGTAACATTAAAACAGGTAAGAGGACAAACTCAGTAGGGCATTGCTGCTTCTACTTAAGAATGATTAAGGAAGTGGTATTTGTATTCCCTACTCCAAAACATTCCAAAATCAAAATCACATCTCCAGGGATACTGAAGTGTTATTGGTTCTTCAATATCTGGTTAATTTTCTCCTAAAATATTCAAGGCAGCTGGGAAGGAATTGGAAAAAGAAGCAAAAAATCATGCATGCCTGAAAGACAGAAATACTAACCCAGTCTACATCCCATATGGGACTTCCAGGAAAGGTTTTTGTTCCCCACCTTTTTTCCCCCTACACATGTTCCTGAAAAATCAGAATGCAAGAACACCCTCCTAATAGACTAAATGTTAGCTACTTCCCAGTACCTTCCCCTTGCTTCATTGCTGCACACAGAATACTAGAAGAGGATTGATTTTGTGGCTAAAAGTATCTGTTCGTTTTTTTCTCAAGTCTGCCACTTTCTTTTTGACCTAGAAGAAAATATACTTAGTACGACAAATCACTTGCTGTGTGCTCCAGCAGTTCAAGAAAAGAAAAAAAAACAAAAAGGGGGGAGGGGGGGAGTAGGAGGCAAGAGTAGAGAAATGTATGATACAAAGGTAATTTGAAGCTGAATCAAACAATATTTTATTTATATGGCATTCTGGGAAACTCTGGAAAAAATTCTATAATGTAAGAAAAACTCCAGGTGAATAGTTGCTTAGGCAGGTGTTAAAATCAATAGCATCTCCACAACACCCATTCGAAAAAAAGTATACCACACAGACATAGGAAAAAAGCAGTAGTACAGTGAGTTGTGAGGGAGCTATGGAGAGTGGGAGATAAATATTAAAATACCTAGCACAGTTGGCTCAAGACCTCCTCTTTCCTATTTTGTCCCCAGAGGTCTCAAGGGGTTCACTAATGTTTTTCCCAGATGTGTCTTCTCCCAGAAAGTAAACAGTGTGGTAACAAGCCTTCTTACACCTTCCTCAGCCTATATCACATAAGTGCAATGGTATATTGTAAACAACAAAAAGAAAGGCTTTGGTCAGCATGTGTTAGTTCATAAGCAAGCACAGGTGGAGTACCTGAGCTGCAGAGGACTGGCCTTCTAGAACACCGAGCAGGGAACAGCAGAGCAACATTCTGAAACTTAGTTAAATGTCTTACTAATTTAAGAAAGGAAAGCTTCAACTGAACCTACCCTGGCTTTGTAATGTTTATCAGAGTCTTAACTAGGCTGATGCAACTTCATTTAGGAAAGAATAATGATGCATACTCTCATACTCTACCTTTTTACTAACGTGGGACGGGGGGAAGGGGAAGAACAACAACAAACTAACAATGACAACAAAAAACAAACAAAACCCTCCAATAACATGGAATTATTAAAGGAAGCAGCAATGAGAACAAAAAAAAAAAAAACTTTGGATACAACCTTGCTTACAATTGCCTACACATATTTTTGAAAAGGCTATCTATCCCCAGTTTTACTTATCTTCACTTAATAAGAAGAAAGTTCACATTTATTACAGGCAAAAAGTTAACATTCAATAGCTACAGCCATTCCAGCTTACCTCTGTAGCAATGAGTTCATGTAGCCACGTCCTTAAATACATTTCATTATTATTATCACCATCCAAGGCAGCACAGCATTGCAAAATTTCTTTGACTGTAATTAAACAGATCATTTATTTTTATTTAATACTGAAAAGCAATAAGATGTTATTAGCAGGTGGAAATTTTAATGCCAGTTTATTAGTAGCACTGACTTGGTGCCTGGTGATAGTTACTGTGAAGGCCAAAAGGTTAACAAGAGTTGGCTGGGATCAAGCATCTTGCCAGGTGTTTTCCTTGTGGTTGATGGAGTATAGCCAATAGAAATTATCAGTTTAAAAACTAGCCACTAGCACCTCTTTGCTTCAACATGGAAACCTAATTTTAATGAAGAGAAAAAAAAAAATTAAAAAATAATTTCTCCTGTCTGTTGCTGCAACAACTGTCACATATTTTGTAATAATTAGAGCTAGTAGCAGCTAGCTTTCTCTTTGACTTCAACAGCTTCCTCACAAAATAGCAGTGCAAAAAAAGTTCAGCACTTTAAAATAATAATGATCTGTTCAACAAAATAAAGTTTCACAGCTTTCTGAATTTTGTAAGCAATATTTAAGGTACAGAACAGGTGTTAAACATTTTCCAGAGGACTTTTAATTGCCTAATTCATATCTGTAAAGAGTTGTAATAAAATAACAAAAATATGATTAAATGTGAGGCAGGCACCATGGATAATAAAAGAAATGCACACGGTTGTTTTGGACTGAATGCACAGGTATTTGGTCCAAAATAAAGCAGATGGCAAACTAAACACGTAAGCATCCACTTTATCTTGCAGATCCTGCTGTCTTCTAATTACTTTTATTTATTTTGGGTATTTCAGCACATCTGTAATATTAGGCAGATGAAAGAGAGAGGTGACATATTCATGTTTCACAAATTCATTGTCAGAGGAAAAAAAATCCCAAAATTATCATATGAACAGCAGTGCCCTTAAAAACATATCCATTAGATACAAGTAAATTATATTACCTGAGTATCCATGTTATTCCCTTGTACTTCCTCCTACTTAGGTCTGTACCCTGAGCAGAAAGTTCACTAAAGCATTAATCCAGTCTTCTGGGGCTGTTCTTTTGAACAGGTATGTGTATACACATATATATGTACCTGTGAGCATGTACATATCTATGTACACATAGCAAATGCACACGGATATACATTTTCATCAGTCTTTAGCCTGAAAGGCCTTTTGCAATGAAGACAGGTTAATACAGGAAAAAGACATAATTATAATATCTTTTGATTGGTTTGAACTTGAGCTCATTTTTTTGCAGTCTTTCACAGAGTTCTAAAAGCCAGAGTGACATTCTCACTATACTGATACCAAAAGCAGCTTTGTCAAAGTCAGAATTTTACACCCAAATAACTAACCCCAAATAGAAAGAATAACCATAGTGGGAAGAGAGAACAGGGGGATTTCTGTGCAATAAAAACGTTTGAAAACTATTTGCCAGATGAATTCTGCTCCCCAAGGAGGGGCTTGTATCTTTAGGGGCTTGCCTTGCCAGAGTTACAAAGCATTTCAGGCAATTTATTTGAAAATCCTTATATTAAACTGTTCAGCCTCATTCCCTGCCTGTCCACTGTACTGCATTTTCTGCTCAGAGCCCTGTCGTTCTTATAGTGCTGCTAATGACAACAAAACACTCTATTCCCTGCAGAAATTTCTGAAAGATAAAGCTGAAGTATCCCGTGAGGACAAAGGGTACATTAGAACAAGCCTTGGAGTATATGGTAATCACAATGTGAAGAAAACATCTCTAAGCAACGTGTTCCAGTGTTTCTACTATTTCACAGTGAAAAAAAAAATATTCCTTAATATGAAACTTGACTTTTCCATATTCCAACTTCTGTCTGTTCCCTCTCATCTTGTCCTTGTACCACTCTGAAGAGTGTCTCTGGCTCTATCTCCATCAGGCAGCTGCAGGCAGCACTAAAGGCTCCCTTTCCTCCAGCCTTCCTTCTTGGATCAAGCCCAGCTCTTGCACCCTCTGCTTGTACACCCTTTGTGCTCCAGCCCTGACCAGCACAGTGGCCCACCACTGGACTCCATACCTCAGCCTCTGTCTTGTGCTGGGGAGCCCCAGACTGGGCACAGCGCTCCAGGTTCAATCCAACCAGTGCCAAATAGGTGGGAAGATCACTGTGCTCAGCCTGATGCCTGCACTCCTGCTAACAGTCCAGATATGGTGGTTGTTTTTTGCTGCAAGGGCATGCTGCTGATGTGTCAGCTTGGTGGCCATTAGGACCTTCTTCTCCAAAGCTGTTTGGTTTGCTGTGGGCCCAGCCTGCACTTTTGCATGCGGTCACCCCAGAACTGGGTGAACTCCTGGGGATACTAGTCAGCCCAATTATCCAGCCTGTTGCGGTCCCTCTGAAAGGCAGCCATACCCTCCAGCACAGCAGATGTTCCCTGCAACTTAGGGACTGTATCATACATTTCCTGAGAGTTCACTGTATCTCATCATCCAGCTGGTAAATAGAGAGGTTAAAGAGTATTAACATCCATGTCAGCCTCTGAGATGCCACTAACAATCAATCATCCATTTATGTCATTGATGCCAGTATTCTTAGTCCAGCAGTACTGCCAGTTTTCATCCTCCTTATCATCCACTAGTGTAGGCCATATCTCACTGATTTAGTCACAACAACAATACTATCAGATACTGTTCCAAAGGCCTTGCTAATATCAAGGTAAATAACAGTCACTTGTCTCATTTTAGTTGGCAATCAGGACATGCATGATTTCCCCTCAGTAAATCTGCACTGGCTGTTTCTAGTTATCTTCTTCATGTGCCTGGAAATGGCTTCCAGGAGGATTTGCTCCATAACCTACCAGGGTCTGAAGTGAAGCTGAGCAGCTCACAGCTCCTCATTTTTCATGTCTCTCCTGACCACAGACGTGAAGTTTGCTTTTCTCCAGCAAACAGGAACCTCCCTGATCTTTCCAAAAGGATAGATGCATCTTCTCAATGACATTGATCAGCTCCTCCAGGAACACTGGGTGCAACGTGTCTGGTCCTATGGACTTCTATATAACCTCTTGTTTCCCAGCTCTATCTTCTTCTGGGTACAATGTTTCAGTCCAACACACTAGCAGGATCTGTGACCTGAGAATGCAAAGGGCAAACCTTACCAGTAACAATAAAGGCAAAAAAAATATCATTGAGTACCTCGTATTTTTCTCCTGTTCTGCATCACTAGGTTTTGTGTCCCACTGAGCAGTGGGTTTGTGTTTTCTTTGCTTCACCTTCCTTTTCCTACCACTGTGGTTATAGCACCCTGTGCTGTTGCCCTTCACATTGCTCACTAGTTTCAGCTGCAGTTAAGCTTGGACTTTCCTAGCTCTGTCCCTGCATACTCAGGACACATCTCTATATTCCTCCTGGATAGCCCATCTCCACTTCTACCTTGTGTACCTTGTCTTCATGCATTTTTGCCCAGTGAGAAGACTGCTGTTCATTCATGATGACCTTCTGCCATGCCTGCTTGTCTTCCTGCCTATTGTAGAGGACTGTTCTGCTTCAAGGACATCATCCTTGACAATTCTTTTTGCAAACCAAGACACCATGTCTTCTAGTCTGCTTAAGTGACTTCGGAGGTTATAGTTGCATTCTGAGGTGCAATTTAGGCATCATGAAGGCTAACTTCCATCGATAATAAATTTCCATTGAGAAGACTGAAATCTCCCCAATGCCAAAAATCTTTTGCAGACTTTGCTCTTGCTATTTGCTCATATGTTTAAATACCCTCCATACCCAAATCTCACTTTAAGTTAAGAGGTAATTGCCTTCTCAATACTTAACTCACCCCTGAAATCAGTAAAGCTTTTGTAACGTTTCCATCTGTTCAGCAAATATAAGCAAGGCCCAATCCATTGCCCTCATAATTGCCATCATACATCCATCTTCTGGAGGAACCACTCTTGTTCCTCAGTAAGCAACTTTTTGTTATTAAATTGTTTGAAATTCAGCAATAGCACTACACCATGCATTTTTATTTGCACGCTAGCCAAGAAATGATTCAAGAACATAACAGCTTTTCTGCACTGGATTTAAAATACCATCAATCATTCAATAAACTATAACAAAATTTCCCCTTCCTGCACATTTTGTTGAACATCACTGCTTATTTTCCTGACTAAGGCTTATGGTGGCCAAAAGGAATCTCTGAGAAGACTCCACTCTCAAATTTGGACATGCAGGACATGGTATGTACTTTAAAAGACAAGATTATGTTTGGAGTTTATACCACTCTCCCATTATTTCATTTTTTTCTTCAACACTGTGGTCTTCACAAGAATGGCATATCACCACTTCTCAAATGTGTTTTGACATACTGCTCAAGTAATCACAGCAACCAGTTTTAGCAATTTACTGTCATATATATTTATTTTCTCACTATTCCTTTGTGTTTCTCTGCTCAGTTTCATCTATGACTTTTTGCTTTTCCCTTTAATGTAATCCAGCCGCACAATAGCCTTCTTTCCATGCATAAATAATTTTTGTTTGAATTGCTCAGGAATCCAATTGGCTGAGCAACAATCCTATAGTTACTTGACAGAGACACACTACCCTTCCCTAGCTAATCCAGAAAGCATTCTGACTCCCTAAAATGATCAATATCCAAAGCACAGTTAAATGTGGTTTGTGACAGCCTCATTGCAAGCAGATGCTAAAATGGCCAAGCCAGTACCGGTTCTGCAGCTAAGTAGAGGGCAAAGCAGTTCAAGACAGCTGAGGCCTTTGACAAGCATTACCCCAATTTAATGTAATTATAGCTAATTTTAATATAATGTCAAGTCAAGACAAATGCAGTAATCCTGCACTAACCCCAGTTACTGTGTCATTTCAGGGCAAGATACAGTCTTGTTTCATCCTCTTCTCATGAAATAATGCAAAGCAAATAATTTATCATTTGTAATCACTTGTGATCGTATTGTCAAAACTTGAGATTTTAAATATATAGACTACACTCAGTTTCCCTGGACACTTAAATTTATTACATGGACCTGTTTCTGTTTTACAATAATCAACTAATGTTTCCAGCTTAGTACAGACTCAAAATGTAATAGAAATTATGTTAGATAATATGGTACAGGTCATCCTGGCTAGAAGAATGCTTTCTAAAAAGTAAAAGTAACATTTGTGTGTTTATATCCTTTGACTAGATGATGTCTAACTACTTCAAGAGTAAGCTGCTACACAAAGGCAGAATCCTGGTCATACCAGTGAAGGAAATCTTCTCTGTTCCTAGGTTATTAGAGTTTGCCTGTGCTATCCAGGCACATTGTGCACAATTTTTAGTCTAGTCAGCCTTTCTTGAAAAGATCTAATTATATAGAGGCATTGGTTTGTCTGTGGACATTTTGATTTTCAGCTCTTATGTCACTCTCCTCAGTGTCTGGACACTGCACATTCTCGTTGCATCTTCCAAGACAGTCAGGACTGGACACAAACAACTTGAAGGCCGTGCAATAGGCAGGGGAAACACTGCCTGAGTAAGGAGCGGAGCACATGCCAGTAGAGCTCATTTCCGCTCCAAGAGCTTGAAGAGAACCCAAGATTTCCAAGTCAGAGATACTGCAGCCAACAATATCATGGGACCATACAATTGTGTCACTGTGTCATAATATATATTGTCTGTCCCTCAAAGACTGCACCCTGTGGGAGAGACTTATGCTGGAACAGTTTGTGTTGAACTGCAGCCTGTGAGAAGAACTCATGTTGGAGAAGTTCATGGAGGACTGTCTCCTGTGGGAGGGACCCCACATTGGAGCAAGGGAAGAATATGAGGAATCCTCCCCCTGAGGATGAAGGAGAGGCAGAAACAAAGTGTGATGAACTAACTGCAATGACCATTCCCCATCCTCCTGTGCTGCTGGGGGGAGGAGGTAAAGAAAATTGAGTGTAAAGTTGAGCCTGGGAAGAAGGGAAGGCTTGAAGGAAGGTGGTTTATGTTTTGGTATTATTTCTTACCCTACTCTGATTTGATTTGTAACTAATTAAATTAATTTCCCCAAGATGAGTCTGTTTTGCCTATGACATTAGCTGGTCAGTGATCTTTACCTGTCTTTATCTCAATCCACAAACTTTTCATTATATTTTCTCTCCCCTGTCCAGCTGAAGAGGGGAGTGATAAGAGGAACTTGGTGGGCACCTGGCATCCGGTGAGGTTCAACCCGCCACACCAGACAAACCCAATTACAATTTTGAAAACATTTCTAAGTGAGGAATGGGAGGGAATGTAGTGGATTCAACATAGCTGGGTCTAAGTAAAGGATTTGACAGACTGTTTAACAAACATCTTGCAAAGAAGAAATTCAAGTAATCTTGAATATGGACGTGGAGGTACAGAAAGCCAACTGAAAGGGTGAGGCAATAAAGCATCACAGCGAATTTCCTGGACAGCTACCTTTTTTCAATATTTTTTAAACTTTGCCAGCAAAGCCTGAGGTTTAAGAGTTTGTTTGACAGCACAAGTAAAGACGACAAAAATGGAAAGGGCTGAGCAAGATCCAGAATCAACATGGCAGATCAACCATGCAAGAAAATTAAGCAGCACACAGGGTCTGCAAAGCTCTATAAAGATGCAACTGTCATTTATATCATTCTGCTTCTTGTCTTATTTGTTTGTCTCCTTCAACTGGTACAGCTTGCCTTTCAGTCTTGTCTGTGGAACGAGCCTTGTTATTTTGCTCTGTGCTTTATTCAGCTCCTAACAAAATAGGTCCCCGAATGGCTGAGATTCCTCACGGTATTACTTCAATATAAATGTTAAACAACAATATTATTGTTATGCTATATAGCTGATCCACATCAAGGGATTTGAAGTTGATTCATTCATCATTGTCAGCCAGGCAGCTTAAATTCCATTCGAGCCCATATGCAACAATCCAAGTATAATATGATCGCTTTTTAAGGGTGTAAAATGAAAAGGAGTCTTGGGAACAATCTGAAATTAAGAAGTTCACTTAGTAACTGAAGTCGAACTAGAAGCTCAATGACTTAATTCATATTACGTACCCTATTGGCTGCATCTGTGGGTTAGTCTGCAGTTCCATAAGATTTGTCTGCAGGACCCTCAAGCTGGTATCGGGTACGTGTCTGGCATTCCCTGGGGGGAAACAATGGGGACAGGGCACCTTGTGCTGTCCTGGACCTACTGCCACGTGCCTAAGTCATGATGCCATGGGCTGGTTCTAGGTAGATCATATAAGAGTCATTACCAAAGGGACATGGTGTGTCTTGCCACTGCAGCGAGGGACATTTTGTAGGCAGCTGGCATTTGGAGACATGAGGTGTTGGATTTGGATTCTTCAGAGGCTGCTCCTGAGACCTTCCTGCCTTGCAACTCAGCAATAGCCAGCAGCCCCAACCCAGCACCAGAATTATTGCCTTGCCAGAGAGGACATCAAGAGACAACATCCAAATCGAGCATATTAATCTGGGAAACAGAACAGTGAGGTCTGTAGTGGACTCTGATTCCTCAGCCATCCAGCAGATTAAAACAGAAAGATTTCATAGAGCACTTCCTAGAGACCAAAGACTTTCTTTGGTGTACAGACATCCTTCCCACACTAGCATAGTGCTAGTGCTTTTCTAATCTCAGCACTTCATTTCTCCCCCTGCAAGAATGCATATAACTAAACTTTTCTTTGTCTTCTGTGTATCATTTCCAACTCAAGTAATCTTTCAGGAAGTCCCACTGCTTCACCCAGTCATCATACTTCTATCTGAAGTGGCATACCATTAAAATCAAATGCACATAACTGCATTAGGCTCCAACACAACTACCAGACCTAAAACTGAATTACAGATTACAGGTAGTCTGAAGCAAGAGCACTGGCTCCAAATTCACTCAAGGCCTCTTACCTATACCTCCCCACCATGGCATGCAAGAAACACAATGCAAACCTTGGAATATATTACCCAATGATAAGTACCACAATGAAATTTAGTTCTTCTCCTTGACAATGTAATTGAAAAAGGGTACCAGAGAGAAGCAAATGAGGCATATACCTTTTCTTTGGATGCAGATTAGTGGAGTACCTTAGTATGGCAGTCAGGGACCCAAGATAATTTAATTGGACGAAATACAAAACCAAGGTCAAAAGCCCAAGGGCTTTCTGCAAGCTTGAGTGTTTAGCCTCTGTTTTCTCTAAACACAAAATCAGATTATTCTGAGAATTAGAATTCTGAGCATCTGATTTGCACTGTATTTCTCATTTAGAAAATTGTGTCAACTATATTCCAGGCCAAAAAATAACTATGCAAAAGCTGGTAGATTGTTTATGAAATTCTTCACAAGGAAAGGTATGACAAATACAGCTTGAGATACCACTAGGAATAAGGATGCCATTTTGAAAACTCTTTTTTTAATGATAGTTTACTACAAAAGATAAAGCTAGAAAAGTTACACTTAAGCATGTGTTCAAAATGCTGTATTTGTACTGTACAAAGAATTTGATTTAAGAAAGAAAGTTTGCCTTATTAAAAAAAAAACAACTAAGAAGTCTCCTCCCTCTACAAAGATGGTTTCATCATTTCTTTTTTTTCCATTTTAACTAACAGCTGTGGGGTCAACAAACATTCCTCTCAGAAAAATATTTTCTTTTATTTCTAATTGCTGTACTTGCTCGCTAGTTGCCTTCACTTAGGAAACTGCAGCAGCTAAGCACTCAGCAGTCCGTGAACTGCATCTTTCACATTGCGTGCTGAGGTACCCAAGGGCAGGACAGGAACCCTCTCAAATGGCTAACAAATGCATTCAACTTGAAAGAGACACGGGTGCTGTCATTGGCCTCTGGAACCAGCTTGCCGGTAATAGGGGTGGGAGGAGGAGAAGAGAGAAAAGCCCAAGGAAAGGGAGAGAGAGGGAGGCAGAACACGCTGTACCATAATTCAGTGTCACAAGAAATGAAACTGCACTGTGTGTTTGTTTACTAACAAAGATGTCAGAGGCTTGTTTGATGCTTGAGAATTTTAAAATCCACTTCAGGGATCTGACTGCATTTTGTCTTATGAGTGAGGAGCTTGCTGAGGGCTTAGACTTAGCGATGCAGGCTTTGACTTTTTCTCTTTTTTTATTCTTTTTCTTATTTTGTTTGTCTTTCATTTTGCTGACTTATGTTTAAAACCATAGGTACACCCACCAAATTCTTGCTAATAAAGACACAATATCTTTCAAAGCGGCCTTATATACTTTTCCTGACAGCTCTGCACAACCTCTTCATTTCAGATGGCAGTACAGAAACTGAACCCCCACAAGACAGGCAGCAGGGGTGGGATATCACCCTCCTTCCCCATTGAAGAAGTGCACTGGAAGTGAAATGGTTCAATCTTTCTGCTGAGGCACACATTTAGGGCAGGGTTTTAAAGCTATTGTGTGATGAGGGGTGGCGGAGAACAGCAATATTAAGATAATCAATTCCCAGCAGTTAGCCAAACCTTTGAAAATCTGTGTCCAAATCTTTCTTCAGATTCATGTGTCCTTCCATATCTTTTTTTCAGCCAGTTTCTTTTACCACCGGGAGATTCTGAATGGGAAAAAGAGTGCTACCTTGGAGTCACTGCTTCAAACATCCTAACGACTGTTTTCTGTACTTCTCTCATTATCCTCAGTATTTGAATCACAGTAAAACACAAGAGCTACAGCTCCCGCATTTATTTTCTACAGCCCCATGGATGCTGGTCTTTAACTCAAATGCTGTGTATGCTTATGCAGCTTTGCGACATAAACTGGTTGTCTTTAGCTGCTACCATTAGAATTCATATGAAATGTACTTCTACATTTTTCATTCAACTGGGAGTTCTCCTTCATGTAAATAATGCTAAAAAAAAACCAAAAAGGGATATTAATTGGTGATAACTCCTGAGACCTATGATACCAACAACCTTTTGCTGTTTTATTACTAATTATAGACAGTAGAAATAAATGCAGGACCTGACTCAACTGAAGCTGTAATAAACTAAGTAAAAATTTCATAGGAACTGATTTTCATTAAGCACTGTCTGACTTACTGATAACATGCTAGACCACTGTGATCCTATACAACCAGCCACCTCCATCACTGGGGAGTCAAAGAGCGTTATCTACTAGAAGACCATTTACCAAAAAAAAACCCAACGTCCCACATCTCACAGAGGAAGTACAACACTATTTCTCTTCTATATCTGGGAAAAATAAAAAGGCTTTCCTGATTTCTCCATGTTTTCTGATTCTTTGAACAGAAACCTGAAACAACACAAACAACACAACACAACCAGAATGACAACAGTTTTGTAGCTACCAACTCCTTTTAAAGGCTGACTATTTTTGCCAAAAGTGCTTGTTGCTCCTGCTTCAGATCTTTTTTGTTCTTCTTTTTGCAGTATGCTTTTCAGCTTGTGGCTGAGACACCACCACTCTCCCTCACTGTGATCACAGTAAATTGCAGATCAAAACAGCAGCGAGGGAAGATAAACTCTGGCCACCACAGCCCCAAACAGGAGCTTAATTCCTCTCCATTCACAGGAGTTCCTCGGGTAATGCTCATTTGACTGATGTGTGCCATCATGTGGCCGAACGCAGAAACATCCAAACATCACAAACCGCTCCGTTCTGCACTTTTAAACAGGAGATGAAAGTGAAGTGGAAAGAGAGCCGGCTGCAGAAATGCATTCCTTCGGGCCTGTCCCTCCAGCAGGAGCTCAGGATTCTGCAAGTGACATTGCCCCTCCTATTCCTGCTTGGCCGCTAGCAAGCCCAGTAAGGGTTATAATCTTTGTACCCCAGGTAAGTATATTACTGCCACAAAAATAAAACCCTAATGCGTCTTCAGAAGGTCCTGCATTTCTAGTAGATGCCATTATATCCTTACAAATCAGAGAAGAGCTCAATCCTGCTTTACTGCTGCAGAGAAGGTGCTGACTGACCACCCCACCAAATGAATCAAGCTGATGAGCTGTCTGGAGCTAACTGCAGAGGGCCAAACACAGAGCGGACACCTTTACACATAACAGCATGAGAAAATTACAATTTCAAAAACATTTAGATAGTTACACTAAAACAGCAAATACAGTCATTTTCATGAGTGTTGCTTAACACAATTTCACGGCCTTGCTGAGTGGCATTTTCTGCTCCTTTCTCTGCACGAGGCTAAGGTGAGTGATTAAAGCTGGCAGGGCTGACTCCTCCCAAACACAGGGGGTTGAGATGCATGGCACTTAAAGGCACTGCATTGGGTGTTATCAAAAACTGATGGGCACAAGTCAGTCCTTGAGCACTCACAGGTCAGGCTGGTCTAATCACAAACACAAACCATACCATGGCTCTGGGATGAGCTACTGCAGAGTCGCCTCTCCTCAATTCATGTATATAAATATTGGAGGCTGTAAAGCAAGGCTTGTATGAGGGAATAAAATGAAATACAAACAGCCTATCATACCCTGTAAAATGAAGGAGCCAGGCTTAACTTAAACATTCATTCATAGAGCTTAAAGGCAGACAAGACCATGAGAATCATTTTGAATGACCTTCTGTGTACTACACACCACTAAATTTTACCCAGTTTCCAATGAAACAAGGGCAGTAACTTCTGCACAGCCAAAGGATGTCTTCCAGAGTGACACTGAGTCTTGGTTTCAAAAAACAGCAATTCAGACCCCAAACGTTTCCCCTGTCAGTTTGTACCAGTAACACACAGTTAAAACTGTGTGGGTTTTTTGTTTGTCTGGCATCAGCTTCCAGTCACTGATCTGCTGTGTCTTTCTATGTTAGGTTGAAGAACCTGTTACTACCCAGTATTTTCTTGCCTCAAAGGCAGTTGCAGTTTGCAATAAAATCACCTCAAAGCATTTTTCCATACCTACTCAGACTGAACTGTTTTTGTATTTCTCATTGCTAAAAGTCTTCTTCAGTCTCTGGATGGCCCTGGAGCTTGTTTTCCACACTGGTTGTAATTTTTAACATTGGATCTTAAAATACAATTTTTCTAGTTAAGGAATATGCTTCAGCAGAGTTTTTGCCAATGCACTACATGGTGATCTTTTTTCTCTCCATAATTCCTTACCAACAGTCCCAAATCTCAGTAAGCCTTTTTCGACACAACCTTGTATTGGAGGTTTAGGATTCTTGTCTAATACCAACATGTAAGACCTTTCATATTTGTGATGATGTAATTCCTCATTTCAAAGCTACCACCTCCCATCTACAGTTTCTAAATTTGTGGCACTTTACACATGGATGAATCAAAATACATATTGTTTGAATGTGACTTTTGTGTGAGTGGAGCTCACTTTCTCAGTGATCTAGATCTGCAAGTCTGCCATTTGATCTCAACATTATTTAACACTCTGTTGCACTTTTTGTCAGCTACAAACTTTATGAGCCTTAAGGTGCATTTACTTCCAGATGACAGGTAGGGATGTTGTATACCATGGCCCTAGTACGGGCCATTAAGACGCACCGGTAGTGTCACTCTGGTTTCGGGTAATGGCTTCTCATTGACAACTACTGCCAGATCTGGCAAGTTTCCAATGAATTAAAGGCACATTGACAAACCCAATGTCTTTAAGCAACCATGGTATTATATCAAACTCTGTATCAGCGTCTAAATATATTATATCTTCATAGATATCAAGAAAGTCCTTAATCAAAAAGCTGTAAATCTGACAGACATTCGTCAAAAGCTCACATCTACTAGGGTTTACTTTCATTTAAATCTATCAATAGTTATTAAATCAAGTCTACATCAGTTTCCCAATATTGAGTTGGGGACAGACATCACGCTAACATGAATTCTACTTGTCCTTATCACCAAATTCATTTTGAAATAAGAATTCTGCAATTTCCCCATAATCCAAAATGTATAGGTAATAGAAAATATGATTTCATGTAACTTATCTGCACCCTTGATAAAAATCACCTTAAATCAGCAAGCCTGGTTGTTTATCTCTCAGACACCTGAGAACCTCCACAAAATTAACTCAGCTGTGCCCAGAAAAATAGCTTTCACTGTTTCTCTAATATTATTTCTTTATGTCTTTATTATGTCTTTAAAATTTCTGTAGACATTGACCTGTAAAATATTGTTGTCATAGTATGGATTTCTCTTGGAAAGTACTTTCCTGTCTTCTCCACTTCCTAACATCTTTCTTCACTTTGACCACTCTGTTTTCTTCTCCTATCTGTTGTATGTTAGTACTTCCTCTTACTCCAAAATAGACTTTTGCCTAAAAATTATATGGAATGTGACATTCATGGTATGAAATAATCCTGTTGGCCAGCTTGGGTCAAATGCCTAGTCCTCTCTCCTCCTTGTCCCTATACCTGGCAAGGCTCGAAAACACTAAGACCTTGAATCCCACATAGCCTAGCTGGCTAAAACATACTTTCATGAATTCAGAAACTAGAGTCTTCTAAAAGTGCAGTTTTCCCCAGTATTAAAAGAAAAGTTAGTCCTGTGTCACTCAACCTAGGACAACTATAATTCCAGCTCACCTGGCACACTACAAAAATTTTATCAACTCTATATTATTTCTGAACAGGCCATAGTCAGTCATTTTAACATGTAGTATAACAGTTTTCATCAATGTCAGATAAATCAGATTCCAATTCCCACTCATTACATATCATCAGAGCTTCAACAACTAGGCACAAAAAAATATAAAATACACCTAACTACATCAGGCCAGGACTTTGGGTTTAGCTCAGCTGCAGTCAGACCCAGAGTTAGACAAGGTGTGGTTTATGCATCCTCTCCAATATTCAGGCCTTTGAAGCTGCTCTAAGTTATACTGGTAGCTTGGCTCTCCCAACTGACCATGCTCCAAACATTCCTGAGATCGAGTGACACAAAACAGCTGAATAGACTCTAATGACTGAAATTTTCTCTGTCTGACAGGATCTTGAAGCATAAGTAATCACAGGAGGGTAGAAAAATTTATCTCCCTTAGCACACAAACCCTTTTTTCTCATATACAAAAAATGAAATTTAAACAAGCCACTGACCAACAGAGCTATGAGCCATTCAACATGGGCAATCAGATAAACGCTCAGTGAAAAGAAAGTGAGATTCAGAGACAAAGAATTACAGAGCTTTTTATTTTCCCAACGAAAAAACGTGCAAACCTTACCACTTCAGCCCTGTGAAAACTGAAGTTGTTTCACAAAATATTGACTGGTTATCTTGAATTTCTTGTAAAAGCAATTTGTAATTTGATGCTGTTGTCAGAGACAAGATACAATATGATCCTTGGGATTAGCATTAACAAGCTGATGAAAATTTGCAGAAAATGCATGCTTTACAGTATTTTCAAGAAAAGTACTTTGAGAGGGGATAATAACAATTAATTCTGCAGGTCAAATTAAAAAAAAAAAATCAGCAACAGCCATTGAGTTTCTATATACAGCATTTAAACAAATAAAGAAATAATAATTTAGTGAACCAGATCATGTTCCAAGGAGAACACGACATCTTTTGGTCACAAGCTCCTTGCACAAGATGAGTAAAATTCCCTCACCTTTATCTTTAAACTACCCTATCCTTTCTTTCTGTTATAATTAACTTTAAATTTTAAAACATTGGAACGAATGTTCAAATTTTAAAAAAAAACATTTAAGTGGAATGACAGGAAGGGGGCAGAATTGAAACGATGCCATTGTTGTTCCAACCATCTTTGACAGAAGGAGTTACACCACATCGTCAGAGCGACCTATCCCAGAGCCATATGGGACACCAGCAATAAAACAAATGCTGGATTCACATGGAAAAGAGAAAATAGTATCAGTTTAAGGAAAGAATACGCCTAACCCACATGGAGTTTGAAAGTAGCACATAAAAATAAGAACTCACTAACCAAGAAATATGCCCTGCCCATAAGTAACCATAAGTAATACTTCAACTACAGAGCAAAGGATACAAAACTCAGGGACTAGAATTAATATGTACTATTTTTGTTTTATTCAAGTGCTCCTAAAAAAATGGCAGGTTGCCACCACATAACATACTGCAAAAGAATAAAAGGTGGCCTCACAAGGAAGGACTTGTTATCTCTTCAGTGAAGGACTAAAATGTTACCTCATGAAGAAAAAATGCAAGTGGCAGCAAGTTTAACATATGCCCAGCTCATATGGTAGCATGGGTTTATAGAACAATATAGCTAGAAGTTAGCATCTTTCTTGATGCAGTATAAATACTATTGCTTCCTGTGCTATCCACCATGAGTACAAAGAACAGATTACTACTTTCCTCTTCACAGGTGCTTTTTATATTTTTGAAGACTTAATGTGCCTCCACACTTTCCTTTTCACTTTCCTTCCATTGAGGTAAGAAAACTTAGCACCATTCCAGGACAGGGTGACATTCAAACATTTGTTTAAGTTTTGTCCTAAATAAAGATGGTGTTGTAACCTGGGCCTAAGAAAGGCAAGCATCCAGATTCCACACTGAAGATCAAAACTTGAAATATCTCCAAAACCTCAGGGAATGAAACACGAAAGCCATCTTATATCATGTTTGTTGCAGCATTGAGTCTGATCTGCCCTCATGTATTTAACCAGTCAGTTCCCACTGCTGTTACCTTCTGTGCAAGGTCACAGAAACCAATCTTTCAATCAGAGAAGTCCAGCACAATGAGGAATCATTCTGTGCTTAATTGAATGGACTACCTGGAAACTTGTCCTGGACTGCAGAAAAAATTCTTTTGCATTTCTGTTAAGATTCAGCATAGAAGGTTACAATACTCTCACAATATATCTAATTTTGTATGTGATTTTTGTCCATGAACTATCCTACATTTGTCATCTGTTACAGGTCATTTAGCTCAGACAGGATGATAATAATAGGAGGAAGATGCAGGGGAAAAAAAAAAAAACTGCTTACAAGTTATCATGTTGACAGTGAAGGACAGAATACATGTTGTTTTGTTTCATCTTTTATCATAAGGTATTTCTCCAGATTTTGTGCTTTGTGAGGTTGAGGATACTACAGTGTACTTTCCTTACAGATAAAGGAGGTGGAACCATGGACACTCCCATGCTGTATTTTTCTAAACTTTGTAACATATATAGCTATGCCTGGCCACTGCATCTCTATCAAACATTCATAAAAAGAATGGACAGCCTTCTCTATGCTCTAGTATACATATAATCATACATATATATATAAACATATATATACACACATAAAAAAGGCATACATTTCGAATTATGTACAAATACTGAGTGTTTAATCTGATCTATTGTGAAGCATCCAAACTTAAAAGAAAGCAGCAAACCATAAATGAGGAGTCTCCAAGAACAAAACACTGTAGCATTTCTGTTTTCTGTTTTCCTTTTCTGTAGCTATTTTTTACCTCTCGGTCCCTTTTCTAGGCAATCAATAAAAGGCTTTCACATATGTTTTAATGTCTTCCTCCAAACTATATAGTGTGTATTACCTTACAGTATGCTCTTGTCTGCATTATTGTCATAACTTACTCCGCTTTAGTAGATGGCAAACTATGCCTCAATGCCTTATGTGCAGAATTAAAAAAAAAAAATAAAAAAATCATCAGCTAGCAATGAGCAGCTCTCCTGTACCTGGAATTTTCTGCAAGTGCATCAGCATATGCTGGGGGCCAAACAACTGGAAAGCAGCTTAGCAGAAAAGAACCTGGGGGTCCTAGTGGACACTAAATTGAACAAAAGCCAGCAGCATGCCCTTGCCACAAAGAAAACTAATGATATCATGGGCTGCATTAGGAAATAGTGTTGTCAGCAGGTTGAGGAAGGCAATCCTTCCCCTCTAGGCAGCACTGTGAAGCCTCATTCAGAGTACTGTGTCCAGTTCTATGCTCTCCAGTACAAGAGAGATACGGAGCTACCAGAGAGTCCAGTGAAGGGTCAATAAGATGATTAACGGACTGAACCATCTGGAACATTATGAGGAAAAGTTAAGAGACCTGCAATCGCCCTGCCTGGAGAAGGCTCGGGGAAGATCTTATCAATGTATATAAATAGCTGAATCATAGAATCACTTAGGTTGGAAAAGAGCTTTAAGATCATTGAGTGCCATAAACCATAAACCTAACCTTGGCAAGTCCACCACTAAACCATGTTTCTAAGTGCTACATCTACCCATCTTTTAAATACCTCCAGGTATTTAAAAGGGGGTAGATTCAAACCATTGGGGATGGTGACTCAACCACTTCCCTGGACAGCCTGTTCCAGTGCTCGACAAACCTTTCAGGGAAGAAAACTTTCCTAATATCCAATCTAAACCTCCACTGGTGCAACTTGAAGCTGTTTCCTCTCATCCTATTGCTTGTTTACTCTACCATGAACAGAGAGTGTAACAAAGACTGAGCCAGGGTCTTTTTAGTGGTGCCCAGGGACAGGACAAGAGGTGATGGGCACAAATAGAAACACTAGAGATGCTGTCTGAACGAGAAAAACTTTTTTTACTGCACAGCTACAGGTTGCCCAAAGGGGTTGTGGCATGTCTCACCTTGGAAACATTCAAAAGCCCTCTGGGAAGGCCCTGGGAAGCCAGTTGTAGATCGTACTACTTGAGCAGGGTCATTGAACTAGATGACCTTGAGAGGTGCCTTCCAATCTCAGTCATTCTGAACTCATTTCCTCTTATTGCAGAATTATTTGGAATGCTGTAGCAATTCTGTATAAAAGGGTAGAAAGCTGCTAACTCTGGTAACTGTCCTGTAACCAACAGCAGGGTGTGAATATTGAAATTCTAGTTGAAACACGAGCCTAGAGATCCAAGAAGATAACAACAAGCCCATTTCCAGCTAAATCAGGAAGGAAAATATTGTATTCATCTCACTGGATGAGTCACTATAATCTATTTTGTTCAGGAAATGTGTGCAGGAAAAACTGTCAGGACAAAGGTATTGCCCTAGTAGCAGAACTGCCATATCAGATCCACACCTCATTTCTGAAAACAGTCACTTTCAGAAGACACAAGGAGTTCCATAACAAGTATAATTTTGCAATAATATAAACCTGTTGGAAATTTCTTCCTAACACAGGCTATTGCAAATTGGCTTGAGATCTAAAACACAAGGGTTTATATGTTTCATAGTCCTACCGTGAACTGTTGGCATTTCCATCAATGATGAGGCTAGAACAGAGTAAGTCAATTAGCAGCGTTCCTCCACCTGGTTGCTGGGTTCAGCATGCATTAATTTTGGAAAATACAAGTCTATATACAAATGGAGATGGTTGTGCATCTTCATCAGCTCTGCATATCTGGGGACATGTTCCTTTTCTGATATAAGTTTAAGCAAAGAGAAGCAAAGCATTGGCTTGTATTGTTTCAAAATTACCAAGACACTCCCCGATCTCAATCCTTAGTTGTACACTCCAGTTTCACAGAATCACAGAATATTAGGGATTGGAAGGGACCTTGAAAGATCATCCATGACTGGTATCAACACCCATGCATATTAATATACACCTATATTTTCTTAGTCCTTTTTTCTCATTGAATGATCAATGGTATTTTAAGAACTACTTCAGTTAAGAGTGTAGCTACTTTGCCTCCTGTAAAGTTCTTGAGAGATTTGGTTTGGTCATCAAAATCGGTCAGATTTTACAGGTTTTCTCGTACAGAGCATTCTCAGGTAAAGGTAAGAGCTACCCTATATGAATCCTTTAAGGTCTTACAGTAAGTCATATCTGACATCCCATTTGTCATCCTGAAACCTGCAGAACAGAAGACAAATGGCCCTCAAAGTTGAAGGGAATCCTTCAGACAGAAATCACTTAAAAAGTAATAAGTTAATAAAGCGTAGAGACGCTTATGCAGAGTAGTCATCAGGCTCATGGTCTGGGATTTCGCTCAGACCTCTTTAAATAACTTCCTAGATAAAGAAGAGAATTTAATTTTCCTGATAAAATTAGACCAATTAATCAGACAGCACAGTAAAGGATATATTTCCCTTCTATAAGGGGAAAACCAGCTAAGTTATGATAAAGAATTTATTAGCAAGAAGAGTTCTCCTTAGATTTCATTGGGAAATGAAGGGCAAGCCAATAGTAAAATATTTTAAAGCTCATTGTGGGCTTTTGGAGCACTGGTGAAATGTGCACCATCTATCAAGATTATTAAGATGAAACTATTAACCCTCTGACAGTTTAATAACCATTCTTTATGTTATAATAACACAGGGCCCCCTTGGGATCAGAGTTCCAATTTTGGAGGCAGTGTCCATCATTTGTCAAGGAAATTGAACCTTTGTGTTGAGCAAAACAGCAACAGGACCAGCCTTTCCCACCTTTACCTCCCTAAATTATACAACCTTGCAGCTTCAGGTCCAGGCTTCTCCCTTTTTAACAGGCCTTTTCCTGTAAATAGAGACATTTGATCTGCACACTTCTTGGGGGACTACAAATCACTGGACTATAGAAACAAACCAGAAAAGAGCATTAATCAAGTTTGGTCTCACAAATCCAAACACTCCTGCAGCTCACTATGCTTTAGACCTTTTATAGCACTGACATGTTAGGGTACCTGACAAATGACAAATCCCAGGTCACTTGAGAAGGTCGGTTACCTAGGGAAAAACCTATCTGACTTCTTTTCTGTCCTCATGATCTTCCAGCTCTCAACTTCCAACAACCTTACTTCCACTGACTTAAGCACAAATCACATATAAGGAATCCTCACCTTTTCATGCAACCAACTCCCAAAGGAAAAAGAATGAGAAATCTGTAGATGAAGAAAAAAATAACAATACAACTCTCTCAAGTAATATTGGAGCAAATAACTGAGGAACCTAGGCCCAACTCATACATATGGCAAAAGTGCAACCAGAGCTCATCTTATGTACACACACATAACTCTGACCAAATAACTTACTCAAGTTAGAAACAGAAGGAAAACTGGAGACAAGACAGTCTTGGAGAACACGGCAAGAAGGCCAGTGGAATACCCAACAGGACAACAAGGCCTGCAAACATCCTCATATGTTACTGTCACTGAACTACAATCCAGAAAAGGGAAGGGGCTAAAGATTTGGAGAATGAGAGGGTTGGTGCGTAACTGTCTGTATAAATGAAACTTTCACCAGGTACCTTATTTGCTGCAGTGTTGTTCAGTTCTAAACAATAAGGGTCCAGAGCAGTTCTTAGGTCATCCAGCACAGCCAGCTCCAGAGTAACATGCCACTACTCCCCAAAACCTTGTTATCACATAACTAAGAGGAAAAGCATTCCTTCAGAAAGTGAGTAACTAGTCCTGACATAAAGACACAGAAATCTCTCTTACAATCCCATTCACATCTTTTATAGCTACTCCACACCCACATTATATTCTGTAGTTTTTGCATTATCCTTGTGAGTATCAAGGTTTGTAATGTAGCCAAGAATTCAACTTACCTAAGAAGCAGCAATGCACGACTGCTCAGAGAGGAATCTTTTGTAGAAACATCACTGTAGCCATATCAAATGTTTTAGATTGAATTCTAAAGTGTTCATGTATTACAGGGAAATGCTTTCTGGTTCCCATGGTCTACTTAACCAATTCATCTTCTGCTGCCATGGCCCAGTGTTTCTAACACTGAAGGGGCAGTGGCTTAGATTCTGCTTTGATTTGGATCTGAGGTTTACCTAATTGCACAACAAAGACAGTGTTCAGTTCTGAAGGCTGTGCCATACTCCTTGCTTCCCCAGAACATGCAGATGCTCAGGTCTGGGTTTTGGCTCAGGCCCATCTCTAGCTGCATACACTTCTGTGGTGATGAATTGCAGTGCTGTAAACAACTGACCATATCACCAGTCTAAGGTCGATTAGTCAGGAGGAGCAGTTTAGATCATTCTGGTTTAGTTTTTATTTCAAAGTCTGAGGACTGAGACAAGGAGGAATAAAACAGCCAACCAACCAAAAAAACCCTGTAGTTTTGCTCAAAGACTATACCAGTGTTCAGATCATAGCTTTGTTTTTCTTCTTACCTCTTCAGATTTAATTTTCTGTGTCACATTGTACCAGGGAGCCTGTTGGTTTATTTGCTTGTCTGTTTACCCTTCCATAAAAGTCTGTTCTTGAAACACTTTCTGCCCTGTTTTGCAAATCAGCTGTTCCTAGACATGCAGAACTTGAGCTGGTATAAGAAAATACTACCGTGCACTGAAGTGTAGCAATGGACAAAGTAAGAACACTCCCTGTATTGTTTAATACGTTGGCAACTTCTAGGTGTTTTCCCAATCTCAGTCACCAAAATGCACCACTGCTTATAGTAGCAGTCAGGAAAAGAGGTGACAAAACAAATAGTTAGAAACAAAACAAATCATACCCACAAAGGGGGAAGTACATACATGACACACATGCAGCAGAGGAGGGATGAAATCAGACAGTATCCTTAAAATAAAGGCCCCAATAAACAGAAGTGATAACATTCACTGTCTGCTGGAGAGCCCTCAATATGTACTATTTTTTTCCTCCTGTAAATTTTGATGACTTGCTGTATGCTTAAATTCAGAAATTATACAAACTTTTATCAGTATTTGTGCATACCAGCATTTCTAATGTCTACATTTGGCCCTATGCCTAATTTGATGTCATTCACATCTGTAACCTTATTACTCTTTGAGAACTCAGATGTCTTTGGTTGACCTTAGTACCTTTCTGCAACTGTCAACTCTTCCCAACTTTCTAATTTAAAATATCTCCCCCAGATCTCATCAGTGTTTTGTGTCAGCAATCGGGGAGGGGGATGACAACAATCACAAACACACACACAACATGACTCATTTGTATAACCTTTCCCTTCTACAAGTATCTGCTTGCCAAATAAAACACCAAAACTTTTCTTTATGTCATCTCCTGTCCCCATATTCAGATAAGGTCAAACTGGGCTTTCCTATTCAAATGGAACCATTTCAAAGAAAGGTACTGTTGTTTCCTCTCCTTCCTTCCACCCCTGGGAATTAAATGCAGCTCCCCAAACCCCTCACTGTCTCATGAGATCACCTCACTAATTCTAGTCAAAGTTCCTTAGAATCCTGCAAATGTAGGGATTTTTCTTTCCCCTGTAATTATTGAAATCACTCACAGAAAAATACTGTATCCCAAACTTAATGTTATATGGGAAATCATATACATCACCTAACTGGTTTCATCAATGTTTTCATAATTAATTTTCTGAGTTTTTAAAGAGTGGTCTATTTTGATCTGAATCATTAAGCTTCAATCAAAGAACACTAACATAAAACATGCTATTGCATCACACATTGGATGATGATGCTAAAAATCCCCTGTCTGTGCAATCCTATGTTTCTTTATATCAGAAGTGAAGTAACCTGATGCAGTCACTGCCTCTCTCCCACATGAGTTTTTTTAATCTCTTCCAGTCCCTGAGAACGTTGGTGTTTTGCCCCCAGGATTAGACTAAGGAAGGAGAGAAAGTTTTCTAGTATTTAATGTTTTAACAGTGCTGGTTGTTTTTATAATTCTTTTCTTCAATATGGCTCTAGGAGTTCATGCTTTGCTGTCTTCTCATTAATCAACTTGCTCTCCTTTAAGCTGCACGAGAATTTTGACTGTGAGGTACTTGGGCACTTATTCCAAATTCCTTTCTATTCAAAGCTCTTAAGAACATGTTTAACTTCAGGCATGCATTTAAGTCGCACAAAACTCAATGCCTCTTAAGAACGCACATACTTTTTTGAATACAAAAGGATTTGAAGGCATGTTTAATTATTGATTAAATCTGAGCTGGAAAGCACATATTATGTTACATTAATCTGTAGTCCTCCAAGTGTATTTGTAATTATTAGAATGTACCTTTTCCACGAGAGACACAGAAAAAGCTGCAGAAGTCCTTGACATCTGCTATCATAGAGTCTTTTAAATTCTCACTGTGTATGAAGTACCCTTGGAATAGAAATCTAGAAATGGCTATTAGAATAGAAAAAAAATGTATTTTGCAGAGTACAGAACATTAGGGCAAGAAGTAGCATACACTTAGTAAAGACAGCATGAGTCAGAGTACAGACAATTCATTTTCATTATTATTTAAGTGCTCGCAATAGTTTAGTCATGAGTCACAAAGTGATACCATGTTAAAAGTGCCTCCTTAGTCACTTAAAACTTACTGCAAATTTATGTTTTCTTTCTAGGACTGCACTATGCTGAAAACCTGGCATTTCCATAAACAGGAAAATTATCTCCAGCCTTTTTGAGAATAAGGACAAGGAAAGATGGGAGCTGGTAGCAGAGAAAAATGCACATAACAAAGAGATAAAGGGTCTAAGTTTCATTTACTTAATAGGTTCTTACCAGCCCCTGGAATATCATAGCTCAAAATTAACAGTTTATTCTTACAGTATTGCTCTGAAAAAATGACTAACAGCTTCCCTGTCTCCTCAGTTAATGGATGACTAGAGCACTGATGTTCAGACAGAAAATCCACAGATGAAGTTGCAGTGAGATTGGCTGAGTCTCAAATCTATCTCCATAGACAAGGCCAACCTTCTTCTTAAACAGACAGCTACATTTACGCAATAAGATAGTCTTATAATGATAAATAGCCTTTTCAGTGTCCCAACAAAAAGTTAATGCTTATGAGGTGACTAGAGAGGAAAAGGCAGACAACTAGCACCTAGGAAGCAGAACAATGGTCAAGAAACCTGCAGGAGGGAGGTAGCCAGGAATGGGTTGCAGGTGAACGGATACCATGGGCATGAATGAGAACACATACAAGAGTCAAGAGCATTAAGCTTTGATCAGAAGAACCAAGGGCCAACTTATCATTTCCTCCAGAGAGAGGCAGGCCAGAAGAAAACATCTCAGGGGTCACAGAAGATGGCTGTCATCAAGGTGACTTGCCCATTCTTGCACCTGTATTAGACTAAACCAAATACACTGCCAGCAGCACCAGACCTGCAGCAAGGTATTAGTACCTGTCACAATCAAGTATTCAGTTGTGGTAACACATACATCTTTGGGGCTTCAGTGAGTTTGTACAATCTGGGAGGGCTATCTAGAGTATCTACAGTACTTTTATGCTGTATCATGGTACAGAAAATCTGCTACCAGGTCACTAACAAAGTCTAGCTTAATCACACCACTGACAAAGCAATACCACACAGAAGTGTTGCTGTTATACTGTTTCATGTACTGTATTTTCCTTAAATAACAGAACAAACAAAAAGATCTCACCCACAAACCTAGCCTCAGGAGCAATAATTCTGAGTTGTCATGTTGGCCTCTGGATTATGCACAACTTGGCTCTCTGCAGCTGTTTGAATGAACATTTGAAGAAGAAATGTTGCGACTACAGAGAATTTCTGTCATGCTTTTATGTAATGTGTGCAATACTTTTAATCTTACATTCCTTTTCAGACAATTTCAAAATCTGACTTCTTTCCAAAGATATTCAGTGGTCAAAGGGGAACAAGCACCTAGAAGACCCGACATATGTACATGCGTGTGAATGAATGAAATGTGCATCAACATCTGAGCTAGGTAAATTGAGCATCAAGAATTTGTATAGGTCTGCCTAGACTGTACAACTGATACTCTTAACACCTACAGACACTTCACAAGAAACTCACCTCCACTCTTCATAAATCCTCTCAAGAAACTGGAATGTTACAAACTGGTGAACTTTTAAAGCCTAAGGAAAAAAATAAATTAAAATTAAAGTTCCCTTAAAACAAAACACACACACACACAGAAGACTCAAAAAACCACAGGAGATAACAGGGAGGCAGGAGGTCTTGGCCACCAGTTTTTTGATGAAACTTTGGATTGTTGGGCGGTCTGCTCAATGTGAGACAAGACAAATCATGACCTGCCTGGTTACACAGAAAATTTCAAAGGTAGGCTGCAATAAAAAATGAGAAGCCTTGCTGTATTTGATTTGGTTTAGACTTTTTTTCTTAAGACTACATTCTTTTGGGCTTTGAACTAAGGTATAATGTTTTATTATTAATTCAGAGCATCCAGATGACTTCTAAAACTTTAATCTACAGATCAAAAGACTGGAAACAGAAATGTGTCATAGAGGTGAGACAATTTTTGGACTGGTAAGAGAACTATCAAGAGTAACCTCTGAATTACTTAGAAGCAGGTAAAATGCTGCTTTTGGGAAAGGAGAGGGGCACATTAAATCTGTTTGGAGCCCCCTAAAGACTCCAAAGTGCTATAGAAGTTACTATACCATGTTTGTTCTCTCTGAGGAATCTAACCTGAGACATATAGTATGAGAGAACAAAATTTCTAGTGAGCTTTATTATGACACTACTTACAACAACTGAAAGGGGTATGTGGAAGGAAACAAAACATTATTCGATTTAATTTTAGCATAAGTAGATTGAGCATGCTTTCTTTTCCATTTACTTACCTAAATCTTTCATAATTATCATTAACATCATCTCTTTTGGCTGTTGTAAATACAGACTTTTACAAGCATACTTTATAAATAATTGAAGGTAACTGTTTAAAGTGAAGTTAACTGAATAACTTCCAAGCAACCCTTACCCAGGGTGTGGAGAATGTCACACTTGTTTAGCACCCCAGTTTTCAGAAGTAGCAAAATAGTCAAGAGTCCACCTGAATCAGAGGATTAAGCAGATTTGGCAATACTTTTTTTGCCCACCTGCTCTCTGTTTTACTGCAAAGAGTCAGCATAGCCTTTTCATAGTATCTTTCTGGCTTCCTGCAACAGGCTAAAAGATATTGTATATATGCATCCTGGGATGTGGAAAAAAAAAAAAAAAAA
>VXBJ01000480.1:10705-34316 GCA_013400055.1 Nycticryphes semicollaris | reverse complement strand
CTTTATTGATTCTGTCTTTCAGAGAAATTACATGATACTACACCCTCATTATAAACAGGATTTTTTCAGAAATAAATTACTTTTTCAGCAGCCATTTCCACTGGAATTGCTGCGAGAGCGAAGTAGTATCCCAAGGCTGTCCTGGGAAACTATGTGGGTCCCATTAGCAACTGCTTATGGCACATATGGATCTGGGCTGTCTAATGCCCATCCAGCCAGATTTTCTGTTCATGACTTGACTCTGCATCTAGGAGCCATCCTGTGGCATACATTAATGTGCACTTAAGGGTGTATATTACTTATATAGTGCAAGTACAGAGTAATGTATACTGAAGGGTGTACGTTATGTAACGTTGTACATTCTCATTGCTGACACACTGAATTGTCTAGGTTGGAAGGGACATTTAAGATCATCTAGTCCAACCATCAACTTAACTCCAATAAAAAACCGTCACTAAACCATGGGAGAAACAGCGATGGGGACAACACCTATATGTTTCCCACCTAATCTACTTAGTGACATCAGTCTCAGACCACTTTAAATCAGCTGAATTCTGTTGCTGTAACTGAAGACAGAAATAATCAAGACATCTTAGAAAGCAAATTCTGGTGTATTTAGCTGACTTGGTGGCTCCCCAATTGCATATGCAGTGTTGTCCCACCTCTCTAATTCTCTCTGGGGCTGGATGCTGCAGTGCCAGGTGCTACAGACAAGTGAGTGTTCACCTGCAACTATTTCTAGATGACATGGAAGGAACACAGAAAGACCTGGTGTGAGGGACCGACAGACTGCTAGTCAGAATAAAAATATGTGTAAAAATGCAGCATCTTGCTTGATGTGAGATTTGCAAAAAGCTCTTTTTGTTGATTTTTACCCCTCTGAGATTTGCACGATGGAACCACAGCAGAGGGAAAGAAACGCCATCAACTCCCTGAGAAACACAGCTGGAAGCAGGGTCCATGGTGGGCAGAAGTCAGCTGGAGGCATCAGCCCAGCAGGCCATCACACAGCCCAGCACTGCGCACACTCTGGCCTGCAAAAGACATGGCTGCTGCTCTGAAGCTGCTCCTGCTGATCCTAACAGTGGGCTCCTCTTGGGAACTATGTCCTGTTTGGGGATGGCCACTCACAGGGTCTCAGAAGCACATCTGATCTTTCAGTGGAGTGAACAGTGGCACACGAGCTGTGCTCCAGCCTTAGAAAGTTACCAAACATTTCTGAGAAAATATTTGGTAATGTTTTCTGAAAGTTACCATGCATTCTGAGAAATGAATGGAGCACTGATGTCAGAAGTCTCAGAAATAGGGGTAAGAGAGGATCAAAATGCTGAATGCTGAGGTCATAGCACTTCTACAGTGGAAAAAAAAAAAACATGAACTGAAATAACTTTCATGGATATTAGTTACCACAAGATCACAACTTGCCAAGCTTGATCCATACCTGGAAATAAGTCTGTATTTTCTGCTGCTCAGACTTCTCTAAAGGATAAGAGTTTAAGCTATTTGAGGTTTTCAGAGACAATACATATATCCAACTATTAAAAGAAATGTCAGGATGTCAGGAAGCTAGTAGCTCACCATTTACTCTGTGCACAGCGTTGCACAGGCATCTAAACCATAAGGAAGCCAAGAGTCAACAGATTTAGTTCATTTTACAAAGACATTAAAAAAAATATGTTAAGGAAAATTATAGAGAAGGCAGAACAATATAAATAATAACCTAGAGGAAATACTGGCACAACAGTTTTTCAGAGTTCAGGGAGAATTTTTGTTTGAAATCAAAACACATCAGCAGTTCTCAACGATTAAACAACTTCAGTTTTAATCCGTGTGCATGTCAATTAGCATCCAAGTATTTTAAAGTGTATTTCTGCAGATGGATTGTCCAAGAAGGAAGACAATTTTAATGAATAAGGGGAAAACATGACATTTCTTCACTATTGTCTATGTCCTTCTACCAACTGTGAAACCTTCTAGATGTCATTTCTGCTGCTCATCTTAACAACTTAATCTCTTGCACTACATTCACTGTTTTATAAGGGAACACTGCCTAACTTCTTTGCATCTTTATTTAGCATTTGCTTATTCCAGGTTTATAGCTACTCACTCAGGGTTCTGCACACTGTTACCTCATTGAGATTCCCACTGCATTTCCCACTTTCTCAGGAAACGACAAGTCACTGTAGTTTCTCTGGCTCTTGCAAAGATCCATTATCTTCCGTCCCTGTAGCTCTCCCGTTGCCATATGCTTTATTCTCCTCTCTGCTGCATGAGCCGTTTCAGGGTTGGGTGTGAAGAATTGCAAACAGTCTTCCAAATGTGACTTCATCAGCTTGAGCAAAGCTGACCTCCAAATCTCATAGTTGATAAATGTGTGCATGCATCTTGGAATGCTGGTGATTTTATTTTAACAGATGTTAAGCAGTCTGCCAGGGATCTCACACTTTATCCAGTGTTACCCCTCATTTCTACTTGAAATTTAACAGCATATGGAAACAATGCTCACTGTGTAGTGCAGCTCAGTAAAATAAAATAAAAAGCCAGAATAATTAGGAATACTGCTTATATTCCCGTTTGGTGAAAAAAGAAAAAGATAAATGCGCTTTCTCTTTGGAGCTGAAAAGTGAGTGCTTTGGGGCCCATGCACCCAGTACATGCCAGTGCTTTCATTCAGAACATATTTCCCTGAAAGGACTGAGAATTAATACCCACATGGAGTTTAAATAACATTTTTCCATGGTTTGTATACAAAAAGATCTAAAAGTTGCATGGCATTCTTCACCACAAGATATTAAATTTTATTGAAAATATTTCAATGTATCATAAAGCTATAAATATAACACCTGGTGGCTTTAATCAGACTGGCTTGAATAACAGCTCAGTAACAGTGCAGCAATGGACATGAGCTTCAACACACATCCCAAATATCAGCTGAGAACCTCTGAAATCACAGGCTTTTCTGGAATAGTAGTGTAGCAGTAGTGAACTGGTACACACAGGATGACTGTTTTGGCACGTAAGCACCTCAAACACGGCCATGAGAAACTGATTTGTCCCTCTCTGTTCAGGCTGAATGTTGGTTGCTCGTGTCTTGCTGATTTTCCGTCTCTGCCAAGGGTTGTCACCTCCTGCTTGTCTTCTACTTTACACTTCTCGTGCCCCTGTGCTTGCTGGCAGAATGTGCAGAACTGAAAAATCCTAGACTTAGGGAAAACCACTACCATAACATCAGTGTGTTATCAACATCTTTCTTATGCTAAACACAGAACAAGCTGTTAGGAAAATTACATTAGAGAAATTTAACTTTATTGTAGCCTAAAGCCTTCAGCAAATCTAGCCACTCATGCCAAGTGAAGCTGGGAAAACAGCATAAATCAAACCATATTATAACCCTAACTAATTGATTATCATTAAAACATACTTATTTAAGCTAAACAAATAGTATCTCTCAACATTTAGAAAACAGTTCCCTGGGTTTTGTTATACGAAAATATCTAAAGGTTACATGACATTCTTCTCAATCAGGAAACACTTAAATCTTGTTGTAAATATCTCAATATATATCATATATGTATAAGTATTACCACATAACATCTTTAATCATGGTTTGAGTAACAGTTCAGGAGCAGTGCAGCAATGGACATGGACTTCAACACACATCCCAAAGATTAACTAATTGTGGCCTTCTATAGAATAGCGGTGGAACAACAGTTGATTGCAAACACCTCAAACCCTGCCATGAGAAACTGATCGGCCCTATAACACATTTTGATGATTGACTGGTTGTCTGCCATTTGAATGGATGGGAAAATATTTAAATATCAAAAATGTGTTGAAAGAAAAAGCCAGCTGAGAAGAAAGAACAGAGATTTTGTACACACACATGTAAAGATAGAAAATTGTGAAGAAATTAGCTTCAAATTTTCCTTCAGGTTTTTAATAAGATTTTCAGTCCTGGTTTCAGGACTTTTAGTTTAAAAAATCTGCTTCAAAAAAAGAACAACATGTACACAAAGGCTAACAATTGCATCTCAGTAATATAATACAGAATATTTAGAGCTGGATTCCATATTTACACTCAAAAGAGTGTAAAACACACAAAAAGAAAGCTTGTGTAGGTCTAAAAATGAAGGAGGTAGCCCCACCTTCTCTTGGTCAGTGTTTATTGTAAACCATGCTTTTTGGTACCACACTTTAAAAGCTTTCAGTGTATATAATTGTGTAGCATTATTTCGCAATTCTGTAAGCATGAAATAGTTTTTTTGTGAGATGAGAATGTTAAAGAAGCAACCCTAAAATCCCCTGTAGCTAGGTGTCCTGTGAACCTCTTCTCATGGTGACTGAGTGAGATGACACAGTGATTGGTTCCCACATTCTCTGGAAAACTGTAGTTCCTTCAAGCACCCTTGCACTGCCAGGCTGGCCAGTTGCTATTCAGCAGCCCCACAGATCTGCACCTTCCCCTTTGCTGCTCGATATTTCAGACAAACCAATATTTTTTATAAAATCCAAACTAAAATCTGTCAGTTTCTTTAATATTTTTTTTCTTTGCAATAGAGTCATTAAACTGTGGAAATGCCACAGACATGGCCTTTCTTAGGCAGGAAAAAAACATCAGAATACAGGAAATTGTTATCACATTGTTTCACAAACAACAATTTTGTAGTTGGCCTTTTCCTCTGTTCAATAATCTAAAAGTATGGTTTTCTGTTGCTGCCTATGCCTTCAATAAATCAGGCTGATGGTACACCCTCCAGAATTTCCCCTTTCCCAAAAAGCGACCCAAGAAAATGTTTTTAAGACCTTCTGCAACATGGGAGAGTGAAAATTAAAGGACTTGATGAACAGAGGAACTTTGATTTGGAGAAAACAGGAGAGTGACAATGCTGCAAAGTAGCAAAACGCAAGGAAGAATGGGCAAAGTTATTACCATCATCTGTCTACAGACCAACAGAAACTGACAGAAAGACACATAAAGCAGGGCAGTTGGATCTTCCCAACACCTCAGCCAAATGCTGCCATCCCTGATTGCACTGCCCAGGAATTGAAGTGATCGCACCTCTCTGGTACAACTTAAAGCAAAGCTTATTTTTTTGTGGTGATACAGCTACTTCTAATAATCCTTGAAAGCTCACAGTAGGTAATTTTTGGCAGTTCTGAATATGCAATGCAAATGCAATTAACAGTTGGTGGCTAAGTCCAAAGCTGGTAGTGCAAGTCATCACAGTTTATGAAGTGAAACAATTCCTACAGTTCTCATTTCAGTGTACGAAATATGTAATATTAATTTCCTTAACATGCTTTCGGATTATCCCTTAATAGATATCTTTTAATTTAAAACTAATTAAAAAGCAGTGGAGAAGGGGAAGAAAGACTCAAGTGAAAGATAATCTACCAGTTGAATTACCCAAGCTTTCAGCATCTCCATCCTGAGAGAAATATAATGCAACTGAACCAGTAAAATTGCACTGATACAAACTGAGTGCACAGAAAGGTCAAACAGCATTTACATTTTGAATGAAAAAAATTTAAATTTGACCTTGATCTTTCACTTATATTAGAGGGTTTTAAAAATTTAATGAAAAAAATTCTGCCAATCTCATATAAAACATGTCCCAAATCAAACACATTCTCTAACAGCGTCTGATTATTAACCATCTTTTTATGATTAATTTATTAAATAGCTTTGTTCCTCTTGCTGTACATTCATTAGTTTTAAGGAACTTATCCTCTGGAGACAGGTTTTATGTTGCACAGCAGACAGAAACTGGAAGCAGAAGAGACACTTAAAATGATAAGAAAATTGAAAGAAGAACTCTGTTCCATAAGTAGTAATGAAATGTACCTTTTATGAAAAAAATAGATACCATAAAACCAAAGACAAATGCACGTGTGTATCTCTCTAGTGACTTATGTGTTACTGAGTTCTGTACACATCAATCACTATATAGGTATAGACACACACAGAGACATATTATAAAATAAATAGGTAAAATTAAAAAAAAAAGTAACATTTGATATCATCATGGGCATATGCAATGTGCTTCTTACTTCTGCATAAAGAAAATTGTATTTTGCATATATATATTATACATTTTAATGCAAATACTTTTTTTCTATAATCTTCATTAATTCAGTATATATTATGTTTTGTACTCTCTTCACCTTGATTATTTGCTATTAACTGCAAAAGAATATGTAAGGAGGATTTGTTTGGGATGTGTATGTTCTTTTATGATTTCTTTCTCAGAAAAAAAAAAAAAAAGGAAAAACCACTCTGAATATTACTTGCCTTTAATTAATTGGGAAAATAATAACTAACAAAGGAGTAAAAATAAGTAGATGAATGAAAGAAAACAAGAAGAAACCGAAGAAAAAGCGGAGTTGTTTCAGTTTTTTCATTAGGGAAAACACCTGTTTCTCTTCATTCTATTCCCTAATAAAGAGAAACAAGGTCAGAAGTGATCAATGGTTTGGAGTGAGATGTCCTATGTGTCAGCAAGGGAACTGATGGAGTCTTCATCAAACAGCCCATTTATAGGGAAGAGGGAGCTGTAAGAAAAAAGGGCTCTCAATCTTAGTCATGTGTGGGGCTGGTGGTGGAGCAGAAATGTTGACCCACCATGATGTGTGTCACACTGTCTCTCCTCTTGCCATGCCAGCTGTCAGCCCCTGGCAGACCTAACCAAGCTCATCCCTTACTGCTCCCAGGTTAAGTCACCTGACACCTTAAGTGGAGTTGGATCAGGCACAAGGCGTCTCTGAGGAGCGGTTGACACAGATGGGGCTCAGGTCCTCCTCCCCAGGCTGCAGCACATCCTATGCCCTGAGACACAGAGGTAAAGGAGTTGCCACCAGCCTCATGAGCTAGTGGCACTGACATCAGTGTGTCACACAGCTGATCTATGGACCCATCAATATCCTTATCTCAACAATTCCTTGACCTCTCCTATAACACCCATCACCTTATATGTATGAACTCAGCCGTGTCAAAAACAGTATCAAGTCATAGACATGTGGGCTGCCAATAAGAGAAAAACAAAAATGTTCTTCAGAATTTAGGACAATAATTTGGGATGTGTGATGCAAGGTTGTTCAGAAAAAAACCCAAAACACAGCACTAGAAGCCAAATGATCTGGGGTATATTTTCCTGAGTGTTTGTCTAGCTCCTGTTAAATTATTTGCAATGTTTTTCCCCAGGAATTGTAGTGCAAGGCAACAAGATATTTCTTTAATCTCACAGGTTGCCCTGTAAGGTCCAATTGGCACTTTTTCCAGCACCAGCTCTGAGCTCAAGGGAGCACTTAATTCCAGACAAAAGCTTCTTTAACAAAAGAAACTAAAAGCAACTGACAAATATTTCCTTAGATGGGGTGTTTTCTAAACCAGTAAGTGGATGAGCACCAATGATTGCCCAAGTAGGATATCATCATCTGTTTGAACATCAATAGCAGCCTTCATGGCCTCTGATGGACCATGGGCTGAACTGTGTCACAAATATCTCGCAGAAACTGGCCAAAGGAGACCAGCAAAAATGATGGTGGAGTTGCTCCCAACCACAAGTTTGGGGTGGAAGGTTGTACGCTCAATCCAGTGGCTTAGCCTGTTCTCTGGTGGAAAATAAAAGGATAGTCCATCTAGGGCAACTGTTGGGGCTACCTTACCCTGAAGCGCTACACCCTCCACTGCACCAGACACTGGATTTCTGCCGCACAGCTGCAGAAAGCCCAGGGATGCAGGGGTGCTCACTCCCCTAAACCAGGATCCCCAGGGTTTTGTCCTCCAAATTAAATTGGTCCTCCAGCTCTGACACAGTATGGGCACCAATAGATGAAGGTCTCTGCAAACACCCTGGTGAATGAGTGAAGATGAAGCAGATGCCTCCCCTTACTCAGAGGTTGGAGAATCTTCCCACAAAGGTAATCCAAGGCCTGTCATTTATCCTATCTTTTTTTCCAATCAGACATCAGGTTCCCTTTGAAGACATTTTGCACAGCAATCTGTTTGCTGGCTCTTAAGATCCTGAATCACATTAGTTCCCACTAATCAGAGAATACTTTGTAATTTTTAAGAGATTAATTTGGTTGCATACCATCTTGCATGGCTGCTGGAAAGAATAAGGAAATAGATGATTAGCCATCTTCTTGGCAGTTTGAGAGTGCTGATGAACAGTAGCTCATACTGTAGCAAAAATAGAAGAAAGAATAATGCATTGGGTCTCATTTTTAATTAAAATCTTAAATAAATTAAAAAGTGCTAAACTGAATTTTATTTTTTCTGCTGGAGATCACATTAGTAATTCTGTGCATATATTTATTTTTTCTGCCTCTCTGCAAAGTTTAATGCTGATGATACCTAAACCAAATAAAACCTCTCCCTCCACAACCACTGCACCAACCTGCTTCCAAAATGGGTGATGACACTAAGACTCCAACAGAGGTTACAAAGGAGTCAGCTTGAACTGTGCATGAAAATAAAGCTTTTCTTTTCCTAAGAAGGTAAAAGGTTGTGAGCTTCCAGTTGGGATGGTAATCCCGTGATGTGACCCACAACAGCTCCAGTCTGGTGAAAGGGAAGCAGTGATTCTTACAGGATTCTCTTTCAAAACTTCATACCAGTTTGAAGATAGCATTTGATTGCAGAACAGCAAGTGTGAGAATTTGTGCCTTTCACAATTGTTAAAGCCAAGAGTCTTTGCAATTTCAAGCCAAGATGTCATATATCCACAGCATATGAGGCTTGGGTTATATTCTTGGGCTTTCTATTCACCACCATTCACAGAATGAAACCTAAGATTTTATTAATATCATATTGAGGGTGGCAGAACCCTGGAACAGGCTGCCCAGGGAGGGTGTGGAGTCCCCTTATCTGGAGACATTCAAGACCTGCCTGGCTGCAGTCCTGAGTAACACGCTCTGGGAAATCCTGCTTTAACATGGGAGTTGGACTAGATAATCTCTAAAAGCCCCCTTCCAACTCTGACAATTCTGTGATTCTGTGAAAACTAGCTGCATTTTCAGTGCTTCAAGAATTCTGTGGGTTTAGGCCAATCACTCTTCGTAGATAAAATATTGGTAGCTAATAGAACCAATGCTAGTTGAAGTATGTCATGGATGTTGCTTGTGAAAGCCTCAAGCCCAATATATTTTGGGGTTCTATTTTAATTGGTAATAATCCTGAATCAACCTTCATAACTATTTTTTCTAGAAGTTTCTTTATGCAAGAAGTGAGCTATGAAACAAACTTCAAAGTAATTAGTTGGAAAAGGAATAAAAAGAATTGGTAGCATAATTTTAATTGGAAACAAATTGTTTTAAGAAAGGAAGAGTGGGGAGATCCATATTACATATATATAGCAGATAAAGAGTCTGCTGCTGAGCTCCAACATTGACTAGCATGAACACACACACAAAAAAATTAACAGCATTCCAGACTAAATAACAGTTTTAGATTTTGGCAGTAAAGTTTCATTTTAGGGTACTGGTCTTGTAACCACTGATTCTTGTTTAGGGGAATCAGTGAATTCTAGCTGAGAAATGCAATAAAAAGAAATTACCATCTCCAAAAGAAAAAGAAAAAAAATCCACCTCAGCTTCAATGTGCTCTCCACTAAAAACCATGCAAAGCCATTTTAGAAAAAATTCATGTGATTATCCCCCCAGACAGCTACAGATCCGCAGTACCTTTAGCATGATATGTCTGTGAAAGACATTCAATTTTATTTCTGAAGCTTTAGAAGGAACAAAAATTGACAACAGTTGTATAAAATTCATACAATATTTTCGGTTTATAAGTTTATGTTATTGTCAGAAATAAAACATGCCAGAAGGCCGTGCTGCCATCCAGCAGAGAGATGGATAAGACCTGGACAGGCTGGAGAGTTAAGCGGGGAGAAAATTAATGAAATATAGCAAGGACAAGTGTAGAGTCTTGCATCTGGGCAAGAACAACCCCAGGTACCAGTATAGGTTGGGAACTGACCTGTAGAAGAGCAATGTAGGGAAAAGGGACCTTGGGGTCCTGGTAGACAGCAGGATGACCATGAGCCAGCACCGTGCCCTTGTGGCCAAGAAGGCCAATGGCATCCTGGGGTGTATTAGAAGAGGGGTGGTCAGTAGGTGGAGAGAGGTTCTCCTCCCCTTCNGGGGGATGGGACTAGATGATCTTTCAAGGTCCCTTCCAATCCCTGATATTCTGTGATTCTGTGATTCTATGAATTAGAAAGGTCATTTGGACTTTATAATGATTTAATACAGCAACAATATTTGAATTCATTAATTGCAAAAATGCACCAGGAAAAATATATATATGTACACACACATATATTAGTGTATTACTTTTTCCATTTCAGACAAATACATCAAAAGCAGGAAAATTGGATATTTGTAAGTTTTTGTCAACATCTTTTTTCTTAGCTTGCTTGTTATGGCAAATTGCAGCCTGAAGCAAATTTTTATGTTTTTAAAAAAAGTTATAAATCCCTAAAATTATGGTTTCGTAATGGAAACCATGACAAACCCTTAACTATAGCAGCAAGAACAGATTAATACATATTAATATAACTCCTTGGAAAGTATAATTGCAAAGCAATTAGGCAGGGGGCTCCCTACCTAGCAACCTTTTTTTTTTCTCCCCCTCAGGAGAAAATTGACGGCAAGTTTAAGATTAATTTTAAATTAGCCAGGAAATAACTGTGGACTCTGCAGTGTAGTGTGACATCATGTGTCCTGGCAAAGCTGGTTCCATTTGCTTTGAGGCATCAGGCTGCAGGCAGCGATGTCCCTGATGTTTTGCAGGGTGAAGGTTACCTGGGCACTGCAGGGCTGCTGTGATCAGCTTCCAACAGTCTTTTGGCCCATGTTTGTGGCATCTTGAGCATTTTCTCCCTGTCCTCAAGCTGTGGAGCGCAGTACCAATCACCTTGGCTTTTTGGGAGCACAGCATATCCACTGGTAGGTGAGACAAATCTCTGTCCTCCCCCTTACCCAAAGGATTTCAACGATCAAACTACTACACTAAAAGTCGGGTGCCAGAGGTATTTCCTTGGTGGTATGTTCCAGAATATCATTTTTATTGTTATTTTCAGTCTAGAGAATACGAAAACCACAGAGGTCACCTTAGCATTGAGCAGATACAATCCAGTCAGGATACAACCAAGCAGATTTAATAATTGAGGTTCATTGGGTTTTGCAGATGAAAAATATCAGCATGGACTGCGTCTCTCCCTGGAACCTATTGATTTTTGTCCATGGCATGCTCACGGCACTTGCTGGCCATTTCTAAGCTCCTCAAAAATCCACCACCATGAAATTCCCAATGTTACCATTTTTATTTTCTCTGGGTGTTTAGTACCCTGACTAATCTTGTTGACAATTCCACAGCAGGGCTGATGACAAGCTCCATCCCATGCCGTCCTCCTTGATTACTACCTATACAGCTCCTGTGCCCTGACCAATCCCCAAGGAAATCTGCATTTAATCAGTCCTTGGGCCAACTCTGCCATTTGGTCAGGAAGAGGGCTTACATTCCACATACAGATTTGCAGCATGTGTATCACTAAGACACTAAACAGAAATATGTCTGTTTTATTTTGGTGATACTTGGGAGGAGGTGGCGAACATATCAACAGAGGCCTCACTGCTAACAGCATAGAGCTCTGTGCATCCCATCCTTTTTCACTCTCTCTGCCTCCTCCTCCTGCCTCTGTGCACCACTTGCTACTCCTGCCACATATTTCCAAGCTGATCTTGAAACCAGACTTGGTCCAAGATTTGGATACAAGGTGAAGCTTCCAACTATAGCCTCTGTTGCTTACTCTATCTTGTCATAGTCATTCGGTTGAGCTGTACTGCCATGCTCCCTGATAATCCTATTTCCTACCTTCCAGAGAAGGTGCTTTGCGCTTTGGGGTTCACCCCTGCTGCCTGTGAGCTCATTTCCAGACAAGGGAAGCCATCCCAGAAAGAGTTTGATCTGAAAACTCCCACAAAATGCAGCTTCTCCATTCGTTTTTGCAGATCCATTATAAACATACAGACTTACAAGAACACTTCCTCAGCAAAAACACGTAACTTGCCTCTTCTATTGTATAATTCAATTTAAATCTGTAAAGTTTTACAGATCTGTAAATCTGTAAAAATTAGTAACTGAAATGGACAGATGAAATTGACAGACCCTAGGTACTCTAACAGAAAATATGGATTTGTTTCTGACCTCCTCCTGCTTTCATTTTGCTGTAATTACAGCAAAAACCATTACACTAATTTGTCTTAGATATTTATTTTTTTAAAGGGAGTTTAATATCTTGTGATTAAACATTACTTGCTTTTTAACTAACCAATGAAATAACAAAGTCCCTACCTAAGAACAGCTTTTCTCCCATAAATACATATGTTTTCAAGGTAACTGTGACTCTCTGAAAAGCCTGCAAGGCTGGAAAACTTCATACTTACTAGAAGGTGTCTCACTTTGGACTGAAAGTAAAAAGATGCATTTTTGCTGAACAGCGGCAAACGCCTCTCATTAGGTCAGTTTTGCTTTAGGGTTACAGTGTCAGATACTTCTTGAAAAGGCAGAATACATCACAAAAGTTGTATTTTCCCAAACTAGTAGTGACACACGGTGACAAGAACAAAACAGACACCACTTACTTTTCAAACCATAGTGTTTAGAGTTAATCACCTAATACCAGATAAGAGTCTGCACTAGTGCTGAAAGGCAGATTGCCACTAAATTAGTTGGAAAACCAAGAACAGTTTCTCAGGCGGATAAAATAAGGACCTATAGAAGTTACAAAGGCCTACAAAATTCCTTGAATTTTGAATGTTTTTTTATTCCTAATCTAGGTACTTATACAAATTGCAAATAAATATATGGTTTCTTTCTTTATAGAGAGCTTACATATGTGACAGAGCCAATTTTGAAGGGCTGTATTGAAAAGGGACTATTGTGAACAAGATGTGGGAGATGGGGTTTATTTGTGCAGCTGGATATGAAATTACCCACATCATTGTTATTGTAGATGTCATGAAAGCTAAGGAAGATGGCTTAACTTTCTTCCTTGAATTATACTAAAATGAAAGAAAAAAAAAATCTCAGAATTTTAAAGAGATTTAATATCCTCTCCTTACATTTTCAAAATCGAAAATTACTGGTTTACTTTTTAGGTAAAACATTTCATAAATTTAAATAGCCATGCCACACACACAAACATAATCTAGTGGTTAAACTGTTTAATAAAAAACACTGCAGTAAAAATTTTTATCTGCATGCTCTTTCCAGCGGCTTTTTCTATGAAGAAGCTAAGTGTTTATAAGAAAACTTATGTCAAATGTGTCTGGAATTAATTCATTTGTTGGTTATGGGGATACTTCTGGTGCTCTGCAGAGCTGGAATGACATGTATGGAGTGTAGGTTGTATCCCTACTGACACATATGCTGCAGTGAAAAAAATGCTAGTACTGGGGACATCCCTGTTGATATCTCAAGCTACTTCCAGTCTAAACTGGCAGAGAGAGTCATGTAGGAAAATACTCAGACACCTTTCCACAGCACTCATAGCCTGAACAGAGTCAGGAACAGCTCCAGGGTTTATGATGCTCACTCCAAACAGAGAATTGCTTTCAGCACCAGATGTCTTAACACCAAATGCATGAAACCAAATTGATCTGTGTGAAGAAGCACAATGAACTGCTGGCATATGAGTCGAGATGGAAAAATTTCTGACTCCCAGCAGTCTTGGCATATGCATGTCTTGAGTTTCTGCCAAAAACTACCTCCAGGCTCTGCAGGACTGCCAGAGATCTCAGTTCATCTCCACAAGCACTGTGAAGGTGTTGGGTATGACATGAGACTTATCTGCACTAGTCAGCCCAGTTAGTTTAGCAATGCTGGTGGCAGTCAAGTCCTATGGAGTCACTGGTCATACTCTCTCTCTTCAGTAGGTCACATCACAGGGCTCCCAGTTGCTGTTTGCCCCTGATCCCTTCAGAGACACGTTCTACAGTAAATGCCTAGTTGTCACCAAACCCCTATGTTGATAGATATTTATTACAATATAATATGAGTAAATACATAAATAAACAGAAGACAAATAGAGTGTGATGCTGCAGCCTTTTTCTTGTCATTCATGATGAAGAAATGACTGAGGAAATGCTACAGTGTTGGAGAACAGGTTGGCAGTCAGTATGAATTCTAACATAGCACACATATTATGCACTTCCGTGATTCTTTAACAGAATAATTTGCTAGCTAAAAGAGTAGAGGCAAATGGAAATTAAAACCAAATCCAAATATTTTAGGCAGAGGAACAAAGACAGAGACAAAGTGCTCCCAATGAGATTCAGTTCTCTGTAAGCATGGGTATTCTATGGACATGTGAGAAACAAAAATATCATCTACATTACTACATTACACATTTGAGGAGCAGCACCAGCATTTCTAAAGTGCATAACAATTCGATGATTTACAGCCTCCACCATGCCTTTGCCTCTGAGAGCTCAACAAGCTCCTTTCCCATATAAGCTTTCTCTGTTCTCCTTGGACTTCCCCCTTCAACCAGACAGAAGGAAGCATATAATTATTCACTCTAATTGGCTGCTCTACCTCCTTTTGCTACCTGAAAGGCAAAGTTTACCTTGCAGGTGTCATCAAGTCTGTCAAATAGAGAGATGATGAGAGAGAGGTGACCATAGTCTTTCCTTTATTGGTCCTTTGCGCAGGAATAGGAGATTGGAGACTCCAGAGAATTGGATTTGTTGAATGCAGGGCTGACAGGGATCTAGCACATCTCAGCAGAGATGTTATGAAATTGTGCTGCTGCTAAGGCAGGGTTTGTGGCAGCTTACATAGGGAGCAGAAGGTCAGGAGGGAAAATCTTTGCTGAAAGGAGGATTTTCTAATGAGGCTTTGTAGCTGTGCTCCAGCTCCTGTGCAGTATGTTTGAGCTACCACCCACAGTTTTCCAAAACCAGTGACTGAAAATACAATGCAGACAACAAGACTGTAAAAGTAAGGCTGATAATTAAGTTGGCAGCCTTTAATTAAATCTTAAAGGTGTATTTTCAATCAGGTTTGAAAATATCTAGTTGCTAAAATTGTCTTGAAATCCTAATGTTAACTGCAGCATGAAGAAAAAATAAATGTTTCTGCTTCAACAAGTCAGGTCTGTAATAGATCAAACACTATCCTTGAGTAGATTAAAAAACATCCAGCCAGTGCCAGAAGGTATCCTATTGTCAGCAGAGTCAAGACACCTATTTCATTGCCTTTTACAGAATAACCAGAGTCTGAACTACTCTGAATTGTTGGAAAAAATGCTCAGTCCTTTCCAATAAGCTTGGAAAAATCTCCCTATCTTTAAGCTCTCTATCAGAAACACACTACTAAGTATGACAGTAAAGGACAACAGCAAGGAAATTTAAAGACTTACATAATGTGGTAACTAGCACCAAGTGAAAATTTCCCCACAAACCATTTATTTCTGCTGACCATTGCTGCCTGTTTACATTTTCCAGGGGAAAAAAATGCACTCACTTTCACCATTACATTTTTTTCTTTCATAATTTTTATCTATATCTATATATGTTAATAACTTCCCAAGATGTTTCACAAACAGTATACAGAAGAGAAAACTCTTCTTTTGTGCAGCCTAATGTAGTTATTTTGGATCGGCACTTGTGCATAGGAGCAAGGCCGTTCAGCAATATATGTTGAGACATGACAGCCTGTCATGTCAAAAACATGTAATTCCAGAACTTCCAACTTTACGCCTGTCTCAGGATATACAAATTCAGTAAAGTTTGCTTTACATATTAAACCAATATGAACAGAATGTTTATACCAAGGTAGTATTTAATAGATGTACTCATTGTATTGGCATAGAAAACCAAGGAAAACGAGAGTCTTACCTGTGCTGTAGTTACAGATCTAGTCAGTTCCAGCTATCATGCCACCTGAAGTCAGCAGTATCTATGTGTGACACAGTTTTAAAGAAAATGTTCTATCATGATTAGTGTACTTATCCATCCAGCAGTCAGGGAGCCAATACTCAACCACCTGCTGCTTATGCCTATACTGAGAATGATGAAGTACAGGAAAAGTATTAACAGAAAAAACAACTAAGAGAAGTTTTTACTCTAAGCATAATTATATTGTCAAAGACACAGCAGGAACAATTCTGAGAAAAAAAAAAACAAAATATTTTCTCTTCCACTCTCATTAATATATACCCTGTTATTCCACTAAATCAGTTGTGTGGTGGCCTTTCTAGGTAAATAGTGGTGACATAATTCTCTCTCCTCTTCACCTTGATGGAAGGAATATGTTCTTCCTTTATGACTTGGTGCCTTAAAACATGACAGGAGTTTCTTTGAATAATTTATATATCCTTAACTTTCAACACCATTAAGAGCAAGAAACTATATCCCCTCCTTCCCTGTTTCTTTTCACCACCATTTACTCAAGGAAGCAAGGAAATAACTATATATACAGTATTGAGTCTTTAAAGCCATACAGGTAATAACAACATGTTTATTACTGAAATAACAAAACAACCAACTGGAAAGTAAAGTTCTTCAGGCACAAAAAGATGTTACCGATACAGATATATATATTCTATTTCAGAACACTTTATTGCTGACATTTTAAAGGTTTGGAGATTTAGTTTAGTACTTAATCGTCATTGAAATTTTTCTTCTTTCAAGGCTCAATAGTCCTATATAATTTATAATTATACTGTACACATTCCCGACTAATACTTCTAAAGAGTTTCAGCTGTAGCTCACTCCTTGCACAAGGGAGCATTGGCAGTAGTAAACCTTTTACATAAATTAATCACAGTTCTCAAGAATGAATTCAGCATCACATTGTGTGAGCCCTTTTTTCACAATGAGGTTAACAACAGTTATGCATTCATGTGGACCTTGATTCAATGACATATTTAAACATTTTTGCAGCTCTGAGCATCTTTGAAGCTAATGGGAACAGGTAAAGACTTCAGGTCAGATCCATGATGATAGTACTTTGATGAAAAGGAATAGAAAGTGAGGGGGGTTTTTTTGCCTAATGATAACTGGGTGTACTTAATCCCATCTCTTTGCAAATAACAGATAAGATTTGAAGGAAATAAAAACATTGGCACTGTAATAATAAAATGCATTGAAGGAGAGGTCTTCACCTCTTTTTTAGTGCAAATATTTTAATTTTAATGGTAGGGAACAAGATATTAGCAAATTAAAAGGTCTGAGAGCATTAAAGTTTGGGTTTTTTTATCTTACAGTAACACTGGGGACCCTTAAGTTCCTTAAAAATCTTGTCATTTTTATTTTTGTTCTGTAAGAGTCACTTTTGTAGCTAAATTAGTAATGCCCATGGGTGCTAGGATGCAATAGGTAGGACCATGTAATCTGCTTTCTCAGACTGAACTGAAAGTGAAACTTTGCTGTTGCCCTGTTTGTACCCAAGGAACTGGAATCAATGAGAGGATCTCATGTCAACAGTAGTACAAGCCACTTGCAATATACTTTTGTTTCTGGTGGCTTTGAGGCTGAATTGTCTGAAGGGTGCAAAATTTAGTTAGCTCAAAACACTAAAAGCTTCTAAATCCATGGGTTTAAAAATGCTATACTACACTGCTGGACAAGTGAAGTGCATTTTGTATTGTCTAGTTCTTAATGCACACAGAAATACCTTTATTTCCCTGGTCATGCACTTAGTCTGCAAAAAAACTAAAAAGAAATGGTTATGTGACTGTGGTTATGTGCATGTCATAAAAACTTAGGAAAATACCCTTTTCTTCCATCTGGTGACTGAGTTATACCGGGGAGAACTGTCAAAATCTCATCATGAGGTTCAATGATTTGATCCTGTTAAGGTCCAAAAGGAACCTAAACCCCCATGAATGCATATTGTACTATCACAGCTCTCAGAGGCAGCTCAGCCTGGCATTTTACTTAGCAGGGACCTAGAAAATAAAGCTATCATCACCTGCAGGTTGAAAGCAAGCAAGTTCTGCATGGAATTTTATGTTCAAGAAAATATAAAAATCTCTCCACAACAGCTGTTGAACCAACCTGATGGAAACTAGATAAACATCTAAATATGCATTTTTATCTCGTTCCTACTGGGCTTGTTAACACTCAGCCCAAACATATTAAAAAGTTTATGAAATTCAAAAACTTCTGGAGTTTGTGGGCTGAGTTTGCAATCACCAGGAGTAGAAACATTTTCCTCTCTTCTACTGAGACTTTTTTTACAAAAGCAATGTCAGCTTTCCCAAGAACACCTGCATTGATATGATTTCCAAATGGAAGAAAAATGGCTGAGTAGGTTTCTCTTACTGTGATTTAAGAGACTGTGAAACTGAACACTGAATGATAAACAAATGAACAGCATTTATTAAACATGAAAGGAAAATCCTGAAGCTCATCAACTCATTCTAATCTTTTTATTCTTGCCAAGTTCAGTCAACTATCAGGATATTTGAGATACCTCATATTCAAGCAAGGTCAGAATTAATCTAACATTACAACTCCAGAAATACCCTTACATTACTACTCTCATGGTTATTTTTCATATATATTCCCTACATGAATGAGAAAATATAACAGCAATACAGTTAACCAATTCTTCTTGTTTTGAAGTACTCTCTTCCTACATCTAGATAAAAATTCCACTCAAAAAGCAACTTGTGCCCATTGTTAGAGTGTGCATTTTCATGAAGAAAGTATCTCCATTTCCTCTATGGTAATTTATGATGTATGGGTAGACTGGATTTAGATTCGTCTACCCCCAAGCCCTTCTCTTCTCTTGGCTGGAAAAACCCAGTTCCTTCAACCTTTCTCCACATATATACCAAGTTCCTCAATTCTCTGATCATTCTTCTGTCTCTCTGCTGGACCTTCTTAAACTTTTAAATGTCTTTCTTGAAGTGAGAAAATCAGAAATGGATACACCATTCCCAGTACAGCTTGGCAAATGGTGAGTGGAGAGGGATAATCACATCCTTTGATCTCCTGCCTATCTTTGTACCAGTTCAGACCAGGATGCTGCTGGTCCTTGTTGCTGTCTCACACTCAGCTCACTCTCATGCAAGGGTCTGCAAAGGACACCCAGAGCCTTTCTGTTACAGCTGATCCACAGGCTGTCTGACTTTGGCTTGTTGTACTGCTGTTTCAATCCCAGGTGCAGGTTTTTACACTTATTTTTGTTAAACCTCACTCAGCTGCTGTTGGTCAGTCCTCTAGCCTGTTGAGGACTCTCTAAATGGTTGCTTTCCATCCACCATATTTACCTCTTCTCCTAGTATGGTGTCATCCAAAAACTTGGTAAGAGAGCATTTAATCCCATCACCATGACAGGAGATTTAGTATTATAAGAGTGTCATTGATTATTCTCAGGTACCAGTACTGGTTTCCGAAGAAATTCTCCCTTGATTAGATTCCAGTTTGACTCTGAGCCACTAAACACTAGCCTTAAGCTCAGAAGTTCAGTCTGTTTTCCACGTAGCTTATGGTCTATCTGGCCAGTCTGTATATTACCAGCTTGCCAGCAAGTACATGGTGAAAATCAGGTCAAATACCTTGCTAAAACCAAGGCAGATGAGGTTCACAACTGTTCTCCTGTCTATTGAGCAAGTGGTGTCAGCATAGAAAGCATTCTGATCAAAGAACTATCTACCCTCCATGATTCTCTATTGGTTTCTCCCAGTCCTCTTTCGGCCTTTAAGTGCCTGGAAATAACTTCCATAATGACTTATTTCATAATTTTGCCAGAGATTGAGATGTGGCTGACTGATTTGTGGTTTTTTCAGTTCATCTTTTTATGCTTTTTCATTGATGGTTTACTCTTTTCTAGACATCTGAGACTTGCCCTAATCCCCATGGGTTTTCAAAGAAGATAGATGGGCTTCGGAATGATGGCAGCCAGATGTCTTGACACCCTCAGATGCAGCCCATTCAGTTTGCTCTGTACAACCTGTGCAAATGGTTTCCTAACTCTACCTTCCTTCCTTGATGGAAAGTTGTAATACAAGGTCAGGAATTAATTGATCTTTCTTTTTTTTTTTTTTCCATAGGAAATGCTGGGTGCCTTTCTGCGCCTAATTTTATTAACTTAGTCTATGATTGTTTCAACTTGTCATATTTCAGTTAATGAGAGAGATCAAAGGAGAGAAGCAGCACATAAATCTGTTTGTTCAAGTGAGGGATATGCCAGCATTTCCTCTTCCATCCCTAATTCAGAATGCAGCAGTTTCTACCCATGTTTGCTCTATACATTTAAAACTTGCAGCTGACTGCCCAAATGCAGCCATTTTCTTACCTTTAGCTATTTTTACCAGTACAAATAGATGCTAATATAACCCATCATTTAAACAAGGAAACTAAAAATCCCAGAAATAAAAGTTAATTTGAGCAAAATAAAGAGCAAAAGAGATCTTCAGAGAGGAATATGTAGCTATATCTAGAATGTTTTGAAAGAAAAATTAAGATATTGACAATTAGGGAAAGAGACATATCTCAAGAACATCTCAGGGAACATGTCAAAATCAAGAGTGATTTATTATGAAGAGACTGGAAATTTCAAGCAAGCGTCTCTGACTTCACATGTCTCTGGCAGCAACTGCACAGCAGACAAACCCCCTCTGGTAGCACAAGTCAAGACAAATCAGTTTTTCAAACTGATTTCACTGGTTCTTTTTTATTAGCTTGAGCTGCTGGTGTACCATGTTCAATTCTGCCTTTTATTTTTTGTACTCAAGAGAATTTATTTGCAATTCCCAGTCCAATAATGAGAATTGGATTAAGACATTTCATAAAAAAGAGCCTTTGAAGTTGAAGTTTTCAATGAATCTCATAAATATTAACCTACTTATCTCCTTACATATATAGTGGAAATTAAAATACAAAGTGTTTGCTTAAGCAAATCTATATATCTATATCTATACAAATGTTTGTAAAACTAGCAATTCCAAGAACAGTGAAAGAAAACAAGACTCATTTCTACAAAAATCTCAATGATTCAAGCTCCAGCTGAAGCTTTCCCTATCATTTGTTTATTAACAAGATCTCCTTTAATTAAGTTGCTTGTAAAAGTTTCAAAAATACCTGGAGAGTGGTGGAAGAGGGGAAGGGGCATAGAGGCACTAATATATATATAAACTTGTATAATGTCTTACAAGAATCTGACTCACTTTGGAATTCAGGCTGAAAGAAATATTCACTTTACATTTCCAGTCGCATTGGTTATTAACAACTGAATATGTAGGGGGAGACCAGTTCCAAGACCAGCTTCAAGTTCCAAGCACATAAATTCCAATTTTCTCATTCAGGTTGTTTTTAAACACAGTTATAGAGAAGAAACCAGATACCAACTACAGCGAACAGTGATAGCCTGAAGTAGGCACCACATGTCACTGAAAACACACTTCAAAAATTTATTTGCTTTCTGGCTGCCACCTACAGGTATTGTAATACCAAAAGCATTGCAACGGGTTCAAAATATTCCAAAGGAACAAAATGATACTCAATGAAGTCAGCAACATGGCCAACATCACAGGAGATTGACAGAAGCTCGAACGTTCCTTAAGTCTACACTAAGGCCCTAGGATATATTTGGATGCATTCAAACAAAGTAGGTTGCTTTCTTTAATTATATCTATAAAGTACACACCAGCACCCTTTCTGTCTTCTGTGTTGGCTGGAAATGTGTCACTAGAGGAGAGGATCGGAAGGGACCTCTAGGGTCATGTAGTCCAACCTCCCTACAGTCAGCAGGGACACCCCCAACTAGACCAGGCTGCCCAGGGTCTTATCGAGCCTCACCTTGAATATCTCCAGGAAAGGGTCCTTAACCACCTCCCCGGCAACCTGCTCCAGTGTCCAACCACCCTCATAGTATAGAACCTATTCCTAATATCCAATCTAAATCTGTTCTTCGCCAGCTTAAAGCCGTTGCCCCTCATCTTGTCATTGCAGGCCTTTTTAAACATGAAAACATGGCTGTCCTAGATGCCCGTTTCATGAAATTATTAATTCCAAGGACAATGCCAAAAATACTTCAGGGCTTAAAAATAAAGGTTCAATTATTGCTTTGTTTGACATTACATTTTCTTTGAAAGATGGCAACAAGAAACCTTTTTCAAACAAAATCTTATCTCATTGTACCAGAAACTAGAACTTTTGAGAGCAATTGGTTTTAGCTGTACTTTTTCTAAGACAGAAAAATCTCTAAAGAAAATCTCAGTCAGGAAGTTGAATAGTTACAAGAAAAATCTTAAGTCAGAAAAATTTAGGTGTCTTCCCAGGTATCTGAGCAATGGCAAAGGTGACAGTAGATGTGACTTGGTAGAGTCTCTGGATATACTCACTGTGATATGAGGGCTCTAGACAGGGCTGAAAAAAACCCAAAAAATAAAAACAACCACCAAACTCAAACAAACAAAACAAAAACAACAGCTGCCACCCCCCAAACCTTTAGCAGCAAAATTATTCTGACTGGTTTAAATTCTGTAATGTTAACTGGAGACAACTCTGAAAATCTACCTGGTTTACTATAAATTAACATGATTAATGTGGCCTTAACGTGAAGTGGCCTTTCACCCAACATTGATTTCAGTTTTGCTTAATGAGGAAACTCTTCTGTTTGAGAACAAGACAAAGGTATGGTATTAAATACGCAAGCAAGAGGAAAGGTGACAAGGTTTTTTCCACTGAAAAGAAACCACATGAATCATTTCTATTTACTGGGAATTACTTCTTGTCTCTACTTGCCTATCCTACAAGGACCACTTACATGATTTCAACATGACTTACGTGATTTCACCAGCGCACTAGTGTCAGGGACACATCGGAAAAGCAAAAGTGGAATGACCTAAAGAAGTGTCACGACTGAAAAAAGTGTCACAACTGCATAAATCTTCTTCTCTCTTTGTTTTGGGCTTTTGTTTTTTTTGACAGCCATATACTAGAAACCTTTTTTGGTATTTCCCCTTCCTCCCTCTCCATGACAGATTATTTTAATAAAATACTAATGATAACTAGTTGGCTGATTGCATATTAAAAGGAGGAAAAGATAACATTTTCCAAGCTGGATATAAAAATTCATCAATTGAACAGCAAAGTATGACCTTTGCTCACTCCAAATTTCACTTCTTTTAGAAGCAGACATTAATTATAGTGCTAGAATTTTGCACTCAGATTTATCAGTGCAGCAAGGGAACCAGTTTAATTTGACGATGACAGTGAAAGATTTAATGAACTGCTTGAGGCATAAAAGGAGAAAAAATACATACCTGCAGAATAAACTCTAAAATCACATCCCTGAAAGCTAAATATATCCAAATAGCCTCATGTCTGGAGGTTTTTTTGCTCTGTTTTGTTTTGTTTTTTCTGCTACCCAAAATGGTATTATGAATTATCAGAAGCATTCTATTTTGTCAAGGACGTTGACTTGTTGGCTCTTATCCTGTGGCTGACATTAAGCAAGACCAAGTAAGTCCCTTGCAGTAATTAACTGCTAACAAAACCAGGAAAGAAATCCTAACTTTTTGTTTTACCACTCAACTAATGGTCAGTAAAGATTGATTAATCAAAAAAAAAAAAACAAACCACA
>VXBJ01000478.1:17536-80420 GCA_013400055.1 Nycticryphes semicollaris | reverse complement strand
CACATCCCCCACTAGCCCTTCTTCGTTAGTGAACGAAGAAGACTTACTTGCTAGTAGGTCTAGCAAGGCACCTCCCCTGGTAGGTTCACCTACCATTTGCGTCAGGAAGTTATCCTCCATACACTCGAGGAACCTCCTAGCCTGCCTGCTCTCTGCTGTGTTATATTTCCAGCAGATATCTGGTAAGTTGAAGTCCCCAATTAGAACAAGGGCTGGCGTTTGAGAGACTGCAGCCAGCCGCTTATAGAATAGCTCATCAACCTGCTCATCCTGGTTGGGTGGCCTATAGCAGACTCCCAGCACAAAATCACCTTTGTTAGCCTTCCCTTTCACCCTTACCCATAAACACTCAACTTCTTCATCACTGGAGTCAATTTCTATAGAGTCAAACAATTCCCTGATGTATATCTTAATGTATTTTCAAGTTAATAGTGTCTTATTCATGTCTTGCCCCAACAAATTTTCTACACTTATATCACTGTTGGATGATTCCAATTTAAATTCCAGTTGTGCAGTCTGAAAGAGTGCATGTGATGGTATTTCCTAGAAACAGGAGTTATTATTGGGCACTCTTGCTTTTTGCTTTGGCAATTTGTCAACTGCAGCGTTGTTTCTTCCCAGTCCTACTGCTGCTCCCCTTCCCACGCTGAAGCACATGTCATGTCTCTGTGTATTGACTCTATAGATTTCTACTGCTGTTGCAGGCAGTGCTGCGTTTGAGACAATGCCATACAGGCATCACTGAAAAGGGAAGGTGACAGGTGAACAGCTGTAGCTTGTTAAATATCCACCTTTAAAGTTTGCAAGTTCACAATGTACTTTGGTTTCCTTGTGGAAAATAACTGAAACCTGACCTACTAGAATTGAACATTACACATTTTCCTTTTTTATTCAAGGGAATTAAACATTGTTCTGAGATGTCTCATTTCATCAAATTCAGCATTTGGAAGGTGGTAAGTATTTGAATTTATCAAGGCAATACTTCTATTATTTTGTTTACTAGCTCTTTCAGGATAACCACATTTATTTATAATTTTCTTCAAAACTCTCTAGCATTTCTAGTTACAAAATTTTTATGAGTGCACATTAAAAATATATATATCTCCTCTCTTTGTACCTTGTACAATAGATACTTTGCAGCTCCTTTTTATTTTCAACCTGGCTGCATTAAATATTTTCAGCTACAACATTACTTTTGACAAATGATCTGCCAAGAACCGAACAGTTTTTAATTCAGCACGTATGTCTAAAACCTCAACATACCTGGCTTGCAGCTTCTTTCAGATCTTCATCTGGATCTATGCCAACTCTGTTAAAAGAACCAAAACAACAAAAACAAAACTGAAGACATACAGTAAGGGTCTGATATATACTAGAGAGGTAGAAATGTTTCTCTTGTGCCACTCTTTCCTTGCTATGTGAGAAATGCGGAGGAGAGATAGAAAAACATTAAGAACACTAGATCGCTATTTTTAATCAAGGAAGTTCTTAATTTAGGAACTTGAGATTCTTTATAATTGCTATTTAGCTGATACTGACTGAGAAGAAATGCAACTGAGATATGTTATGAGTTGAATGATAGAGGCCTGTGCTGGCGCTTGCACTAAGAAAGGAAGGAGAACAGTGAGGGACTATGAATAACAAACCTTCTTATCACTGCAATCGGAAGCCCACAGCTACAGAGTGACCAACAGCACCCAAATGTCTCACAAGCTCCCACATAGTACCAGGTCCCACAGACTAACACAGAAGTTACTGATGCAAATAAAATGTGCGCTTTCATTTTCATTTCAGGCCACTTTACTGTTTTTCTGACATTATTCCTTCATGTGTAAATTTTTGCTTTTGGTACTAACACACCAAAATAAAATTTAAAATAATATCTAATATTAAAAATTATGTACCTCAACATTCTTTTATGTAAGTATTATCCACACAAACTTATTCAGAGACAATGACGGGAGCTATATGCAAAGTAGATACTTTTTTTATGTAAATACTGAATGGAAGAGAAAACAGATGTTTGTTTCTGTCATAGCTCTTGAGCTTCAACAACTCTGAGTACTTCAGGCATAAATATTTCTATCTTTGTATTAAAAATAATGATCCTGGTGCTGACTCAATAAGGAGACAGAATGAATAGCTGTTTCTTTTATCTTTTGTTTTGTTTTTTTTTTTTTTTGTTGTTGTTGTTATTGTCCTACTGTTCTTTGAATTGCTAGAAATGGCTTCCGATGCACTAACCTATTCATGGTGGCACTAACCTATTCATTGGTTTGGAGTAAAGCAAGTTAAGTATTTTCCATTTCACTAAAATGGGGACATTTACATGGGAAAAGAAGCGGAAACATTACATAGAGTTTTAACCATCTGTCTGGATTTGTTATTGTCATGTGCAGAACTGTGGCGTCTTATCTGTGCTTGGTATTGTAAAACTAAGGAGTGTGAGACAGCCCTGCACTGCAGAGTGTGCAGCATAACTACAGCAGGATGTGAATGCTGAAACAACGGCACGAATGCAGGTGCAATGATCTGAAACTCATAAACCAAGTCAGAATCAGAAAGAGAATCCCAATCTCCTAAATGCAATGTCATACTATGCGTATTAGACTACTCTTAGTTTCTAGATGTCTTCACCAACACCACAACTGGGTAATACAGAAAAACACCAGCAGTGCAATAGTTAAAGGACTGTACAGTTCTAGAAATAAAAAAATTCAAAGCATTTACGCATGATAGGTACAGCTGAAAGGCTATGGCATAAAGTTCCCCACACTCTCTTCTCCTTAATGCTTGACTTGACCTCAAAGAATCAGTCTCCTGGGACAAAAGTAATTTAGCCTTCATGCAGCTCTGAACTTACGGGAGTTGAGAAACAGCCAGTTCTGACTGATTGTGTGTGTTGGAGTTGTGATGCGTTTATTATAGAATGCACTAAGACAACAGAAAACATTTCACTCAGGTCTAAAAGGACTGTAACAGCAAATGTGAAAAAGAGGGGAGGTGTGATGGAGCCAATAGGAACCAGAGTTTCTGACTGTAATATTGTTTCAATAGCAGTGATATAACTACTAACCAATCACACTCACAACAGGCGCCGAAAAGAATTTGGGTTTACAGAGTTCCACAGAATTTGTGGCATGCTTAGGTTTCTCTGCATGTTATAATTTTTATCCCTTATAGTTACAGATGTAGCCAGCTGGGTTGCCTTGGTCATTCTGCAGACATTAGATTATTATAATATAGCAAATTCAAAGATACTCACATGAAATCTTAACCAAGAGTATTATGTTTAAAGCCAGAAAAAGACAGCAATTTATATATAATGAAACCACACCTCTGTCTTAGCTTTTTTGACAAATATAAAAGAGAAAAAAAGGGCTTTATATTCCCTCTGGAAAAGGACCAGATAATTCTTTGCATTCTATGGGAGAGTTTTTTAATGCATTAAAATAGCAATGAATTTTTTGTAATATTTTGTACATTAGCAATTTTATTAAGTATGCACTAAACAGACTCAGTTCAGTCAGTTCTCAAATTGAGGCTAATTATTTCATATCCAAACGTAGGCTTGGGAGCCTAACATCAGGCACCTAGGATTGAAAATCATGGTCTGGTATAATTAACTGTGATATACTTGGCATGAACTAGCATGCTATTTTTAAATTGCAAATGTTGAAAAAACAAACATAACAAATTGTATGAGACAGTCAAGACAACTGAAATTAAGCCCAGATATGCACTTCAAGTTTACATCCTTGACTTCCTCAAAAGACCTGCTAGATGTAATGCTATTACCACTAGAATTTGCAAACTTAAATCTTGTATAAATTAATATGAAGGCCTCTAAGGAATACTCGATTGTAAACATTTGTATAAAAATCTTTCCTCTTTTAATCTTCTCAGTACTTTTTCTCCTTTCTTGCTGTCAACGTTGTCTCCTTTCTCCTCCTGCCTAGTTTTACTTCTTGCAGGCTCCCCTTTCTGTCCTTCTGTCCCACTTTCCCAGTTGTTCTCTATTCTTTGTTCATTTCTTCTTGGCTCTTCTAAATATTGTATGATTGTATTTCTGCCTTTGCTTTTTTGCATCTTTTAAATCTATACATTAACCATTTAGGATGACTTTTCTTCCATAAAAACAGATGCAACGACTTTTTAATCAGATATACGTTGCAGTGGAGTTTTGTCTACTCTATGTATTTAGATAGGCTTCAGTAATGTCTTAGATTCAAGTGCCCTAGATAGCAAGGAATTCAAAATCCAAAGCTCCTCTGTGGTGTACTTTTCCCTTTGGGTCTTTTTTGGGGGTGTGTGTGTGGGGTTTTTGTTTTTAAATAATGTCTGGATAAAATCCTGGATTCAGAAATTTTTCGAAGTTGATATATTTGAAATCTGGAAGCCAAGTTTGTTGCTTCAGCCAGACTCTAGCAATTAAGTCTAAGAACTGCTAGGAAGCGCACATTAGTCTGCAGAAGTACCCTTTACAGTTGACGGTATTTAAATCCCTGTGTGCTATCAAGTGTATCATTTTTTTTAGCAACAGTCAGAATGCATTCGGTAATAAGAGGAGGAATTTGTCACTGAATACAAAGCAGTCAATAACATCTTTTCTTATGTGGTTTGAAATGAAAATGGATGGAAAGATAAATCCCAAATTGTCAGGGGAACCAGTAGTAAGAAATACAGAACCAATCCATAGGAATACTGAGTAGTAAATCACTATTCAGTCATTGCAAACTTTTAATTCCCTCACTTCAAATCACCACAAAGTCAATACTGTGGGATAAAATCTCTGCTTTCTACACTGAAGCCACAGAAAGATGTATAGACTCATTTCTTCATGAGGATGTAGGTGTGCAGAGCAGAACTTTGGGTGTCTATACTTGTAAGTGTGATTCTCAGCTCTCAATTTAGGTGCCAGGAAATCTTTAAATAGAGATATTTCTCTGGAATATGAATTATAATTACTGGTTTTCTATTTCTGGGCCTATAGAGCCTTTTTGTATTTTCAGAATGGAACCTGATTCATGCAAGTTGAATCTTACTTGCAGTCCCACCTGGTCTGGTGTGCACCTACCATATACTCATTTCTGCACCCCAGATGAAGCAGCCTGGACTGCTTTTTATTTGAAAACCTGTCCTGACCACTTGTGGTTAATTACAACCCTTTTTTATTTTGTGACTAATCAATTTGAGTGTCTTACAAAGAACTGGAAAGCCTGGTTTTATCAGTCATCTCAAAATGAGGCGATGCCACACTGCATCTCTCAGAAGTGCCATAAATACTGGCCTGAGAATGATATGGATGGTGTCACTATCCACTGCCCTGCTAGTGTTGTCCTATTGTACCAAACATCTGTCAACTTCAAGCACCAATGAAGCCCCAATGCTTATGTGTGTATTATTTAATGCAGCTAATGAATTAATTAACAAAACATCAGTCTTGGGAAAGTTTACATGAGAAATGTCTCCTCTTGTGAGTAACAATCTTCCTTGATCTAAGCGTTTGATGGTGAATGGGTACCTAGTGGCACATGATCCTGCAGAGCTGTCACTCAAAAGTCAGAATTCACCGTACCTCTTCTACTTCCTGTTCTAGATCAGTGGGGAAACAAAGGCAATTCAAGAAGTGAAAAGTCTGCCCATTCTTTCTGTTTCTGGCCTCCTATTATAAAATGGGGATAATACTTCCTCCACCTCATTCCTCATCTGTTGTCTGTATTTAGCTTGTAAGTGCACATCTTTCATTATGTTTGTACAATATCTACCTTAGCAGAGCTATGACTTTGTTTAGAGCCCTAGGAGCTTCTGTAAAATAATTAATAACAATATTGGCTTATTTACTTGTCAAGTACTGGAAGAACTCACCTTCTCAGTGTAATTGCCGCAGCCTTCCATTGGTTGTCTCATTTTAACTAAAATAGCTTTTAAGACTCAGCTTATATCTCAAAAACTGCACATACCAGAAAGAGGGTTTTTTTTGAGTATGTGATTTATAACCCAATTTTCAAAGACGGCCATTAAACAGCATTTGCAACAAGAGTCTTGAATATTTTTGAATGAATAAATCTGAAGCTTCTAGCTATCCATCATCAGCATATTGTATTCAGTACAGAATTATTAACTGTAAAGACTAGAAACATGAGCAAAATCCAAAAAAGATTGTTTCACCATTTCTAATAAATTATTACAATTGAAATTAAAAAGACTTCAGGATAAATAATGATTGCTCAGGCCATTATTCTTGTCCATGTGTCAGTAAGTGTGATGGGTATTCCTAACAAACTGACATCTAAAATCTGCTTTTGGTTCTAGATTGCTGTATTTCTGCTACATATTATTATTGCTGTGGGCCGATGCTGTCAAAAACATCTGCTTTTTTATAGTACAGTGTTTTGATTGACATAAACTGCATGGAGAGTTATGGCATGAGTATAGATCTTCAAAGTTCAGCTCAAGCTGATTTTGTTAATAAACAAACCCACTAAGTTTAAGGCAGGAATAATCACTTGTGTATCACAGCAGAAAGAATAAATCAGTTTAATTTCCTGCTGAGAAGGATTAAAATAAATTACCAGGTAAACGATGCTTCCTAAGTGGTTATGACAGCTATTTGTCATCTAGCTAATGCTTTCTATCTTACATATACAGCATACTGAAATATAACAGAGTATGATTTTAAACCTGTAGAACCTTATGAGTAAGAGATAAATGTCATAATTTGACTTTTGAACTTGTCATTTCATGAAACTGGTAAGATAATTTTTTGGGAAATAGTATTGTAAAACATTAGTCCTACAGTCAAAGTCTATGGAGTGGTTTTGGTGGATGTATGGAGAACTCCTTTGTTGCAGAGTTGACAGTTAAGTTAAATTGGTGTTAACTGTATAAATGCCTTCCAAGTAAAGAAGGGCTGTGATGCATTAAGATAATGTTGAATACAAACAGAACATAAGTTGAGCAAGGAACTGTAGTACTCTACAAAAGATTCACAAATTATAATCTCTAGATGTCATTTTAAGTATCAGAAAGACTGTGAACTTGTGCGTAATGTCACTGCATAAAATTTTACTAATCACTTCCCTACAGCTGTGCGGCTGTGTGAAATAAAAAGCTAAAATTTAAAAATACATAATAGCTTACATTTACATTTACATCATGCACTTACGTGGATAGTAACAATGATAAACTGGATCTTTAGCTACCTGGTATGGGATTTTCTATGCTGTTAATCCTATTTAATGTTGATATCAGGAGGGATAAAATAGTTTTGTTGCTTTGAAGTAACAATGTAGATCTGTGTGGTAGAATGCAGTCTTACGCTCCTGACAGTATGGCACTCCAGATCAGGAGTTCTGTAAAGCACTGATTTACAACCCTATAATGCTTCTAGCACACACAGTACCTTATGAATGTTACTGTGCTCTGTGAATATACCTGTGGTGAGGAATTAGGCCTCTTGCTTAATAATATGAACCAAAGTCAACTAAAATGAGCATCATTTAAATTCTGTGGAATTTTTAGGAATCATGACTTGTAGTAGTATCAGTGCATGTGAATAGAATTGGAATAAAATCAGGGTGAACAACCAAAATGTGAACCTCTGTGTGGCAACAGTGTAAGAACTGGAATTGTTTTCAGATTTAAGGAAATATTGTTGTAGTAGCTTCTCAGTCTAGAATAAGACATATATGTTGTTGATTGATTTATGATACACAGGCTTGTTACACCAAAGTTCACCAAATCTAGCTGGATGGGAAACGCAGATGGTGTGTTTGTGTCCACAGACATAGTAATTGCATGAATTGTGTTGAATTCCACGTGAAATTGGAAAAGCGGCAGCTACTGACTCTGCCAAACCCACTCTGAAGGTTTGCTTTGCCTTGATGGCACTTACCCCTCGCTAACTGAGCAGATCTAACTCGCAGCACATTGCTGCCAGTCCATTCAGGACTTTTTCGTATTCAGGCAGTGGGATGCATCTCATTCCCACTTTAAAGCTTGATTCTGAAAATATAGTGCATGGCCATTCTCTATTCATGACTCTGTATGCACGTGTGCAGTCTTCAGGGATCCAAACTCACAGTTGCCTCCTGCCTCCAATACTAACTGAATGTGTGAAAATTTAATTTCTGTGTTTTCTCTAGAACGGGTTTCTTGGACTTCAAAAAAATTGCCTAATTAAATATCTTCAATGTGTGGCCCATAGACAGCTATTGAAACACACAGTCCGTTGGCAGCAATGTTAATCAGTCACTCAGGATATCAGCTGATCAGCGCTATTTTACTTCTTTTCTGTACTGATGCCTCTTCTGTGAAACTCTTCCTCACTTCACTTTTCTTCCCCCTTCATTTTAGGTTTTCCTATTTATATGTGCTTATAGTCCTGTGTTGTTCCTGTACCTTTCATTGCACTCTGGTGTGTAATCCAGCTGTCACCTTCTACTTTGCTGTTCACAGCTCTACTTTGCCGCGTAGTAATTCTAATGCATGTTTTATTTTTCTACTCCTGCCTTAGGGAGAAGAAAAGCCTTTCATAAAATGGTATTTTTAGCAGTTCAAACTTAGATTAATAAACTTTTTGTCTTAATGTATGTGTAAAGTTCCATCACTCTTCCTCCTTTTTTATATCCGTATCGGAGAAGCATGTATCTTGGATGTAATTGTTTTTCTATGAACCTGGCAATGTTCAGATCCCTCTGGCAGTTTGGCAGAGCTTTGTTCTGTTCCCCATTCCTCAGTAAAGACTGCACTGGATGCTGTGGGCTTGCGTGTCAGCGGTTCTCCTCCCCCTCCCCCAAATGAGAAGTTCTTCTTCATCCTTCCTTTTTCTAAGATGCTCTGCAGGGTTTGCGTGCAGACTCTGTATTGCACCATGAGGGGAGTTTTCCATGAGGCACCCAGCACGGGCCTAACTGCTCCCATTCAAGCCAATGTCACCAATGTCACTGACTTCAAAAGGAGCAAAGTTACACTAGCATGGAGTGTTTCCAAAGAGCCTTTCCTTAATACTTTTGCCACCTCTCAGCATTCCTCAGCTGTGCATGGATGTGGTGGTCATTTTAATTTTCACTTACCATAGTTCTAGCATCACTCATCTGACATATGTTTCATTAACAGATTGGCTGGCGAATGGTACTTCCTGGTATCACTATAATTTGCTATTTTCTCAGTAAAATAAATAGGTAGTTTCATGCAATTTATATTTGATGTAAAAAAGGAGACCTATAGAACAAGGTGAGCATTTTACTGCCTGCATTCCAAGTGTTCTATAAAATCCCTCTTATTCCGAATAGCAAGAAGAGCAAAGAGAAAGCCCAGAACAGTGTCATAAGGCTACATGGCTTTTCAGACTCAACTGAGATGCAAACATGTCTGGAGAAAAATGTGGTTATAAGGTCACATCACTCAGGAATACTACACTGCGATTAGAGACACAGACAAATAATAACATATGAATAAATAATGTAACTTGAATAACTTTCTAAAGCTGCAAGAGAATTGAAGAATGTACATGATGCAGTGCAATTATTACTTTCTCAGGCTACATTTTTTCTGTGTAGCTTTCACCTGAGTTTTATCTCTCTGATGAGAGGGCTCATCAAGGGATCCTTGTTATCATGTTACAGCATTGGTGCAGCATTGATATAGGAGAAAGGATGAGATTTGGCACCTCTTTTGGTAGTAATGAGGTTATTTCTTCTGAGTGCTAACCCAGAAGATCTGAAGAAAATTGAGCTTTTGAAATATGATCAGATTACAGCACAGATTACAGCTGTCGGGAGGTGATTGTGATGCCTCCCATCCACACTCTTTACCCTGTAACTATTTTGGAAGGGTATGTTTTGATTTCCCTTACTTTAATCTGAATAATCTTGTATTTTGAATAGCATCTATTGGGATTAATATCAGTCTACAATAAGGACAAGTGATGGCAGGTGCTTTTTTGCTTTAGCTTAATGTTGCAAAATGAAGAGGTACAGACATACAAATGCATACATCATTCCATTAAGAGGCAGCACACAAAACATAATACTGATCAGCCTCCACAGGCTTCAAGAAACTCAGTATTATTACCATACGTCTTCCCATGCTGTGAGAAAGGCTACAGATCAAATACTCTGTACACAGTTCTGAAACTATATCGATAAAAAAAAAAGCCCTGAAACATTATCAAAAATACATTTTCAGTTAATGCAAAAAGACAGAAACACTACTACATTACAAAAAGTACCATTTTTGCACATTGTAAATGTTCTAATTGCTAGTTTTATGAACTCTATGGAGATGAATACAGCTTTCAAAAAAAAAAAAAAGAAAAAGTCAGGAATTAGGCCATTTTGTTGGCATCTTACTTAGACTACTAATGAGCTTTGCCAGCCAGGAAAAATGAGAACTGATTTTACAAAAGATCTGTATGAGGAAAAGAAACTGTGCTGAGATGTATTTTGGCAATTTCCTACAGATGAGGCTAGTTAATTCTTGGTTTAGAAATAACACTTCCCTCCAGTGAATTATGTCAATGATTTTTAGAGCAGTAAAATGTTTGTTCTCTGAACCACTTTAGGTGTCTGTTCCTTTATTTTCCTTGAACATAAACAGCACAGCTTTGGAAAGAAGCCCAGGTCATTGTAGATGCATTATATTATTGCTAATGTGATTAACACAAATTATGTGATTAACACAAATTAATTGATTGATTAACACAAATTAATGTGATTAACACAAATGCTCCTGAGGCATTAGTCTAAATAGTGAGATGACCAACTCTGTTCCCTGGGCTCACAGCAGCTTGCACTTCATCTTTTGCATCAACATGTGAAATTTATTACATAAAAGCTGGTTCTGGGAGCAGCTCTGTGTATAACCCTGGCAAGTGAAGAGTGATGTTGGTCCAGCTAAATGTATGCTACAACCAAAACACACTGAGACAATGCTACTGGCTTTGCCACCGAGACCTGGTGACAAGTACCTTGCACAAAAGCTGTCACCGATACTCCCATTTAGGCTGCCCTTTTCACAAGCTGTGAAAATCAGCTTCGGTGCTTAAATTAATTTCTAATTCAGGATTTCAAATATGTTTGCTTAAGTTCTGTCTGAAATGCTCAGAATAGCAGGAAATTATAGTAAGGACTTCTTTGGAAAACAGATATATGGTGTACTGGAGAATATACCTTCAAAGATATGCTGTACAATTGTTTTATCAAAAGATAAATCAAAATGGAATTTCTGGATTTTAAAATGTTCTTAACCATGCAGCACAACAGCATTTAGAGCTGAGGTCACTACATGCATACACAGATACACTGCAGCTGGTTATCCATTTTCAGATCAGATGCATACTCATTAAATTTTGCCAGCTCTGGGCATTCCTCTTCTTTTTACATTTGAAATTGCAAATCAAGCTTTATAAAGGAAGAACCTGGGGAAAAGTCTTGGATCAAGTAGAATGCCATGTACTACAATAGAAGAGTTATGTCTAAATTTTCATTCTGATGTTTGCAGCGTCAACCATTATTACCCTTCCAGTTCTAATGGCAGAGAAACACCTCTGCACATTCATGTCGAAGCGCTCTTTAAAGCCACTTTAAACATAGCATTCCCCCCACCCCCTTTTCGTTTACTTGTACGACAGCAACAAAGAGAGACATTTTTACATTAGATGTAGTATTTATCCAGGACTATAGGAATTGTCCTTATTTCACAGTGAGTAACATCCCTTTCTGGAGTTCAGAAAGCGCACAAGATACAAATGTTTGGCTTCTTTTTTCACTCTTGTATTTAGTAATCTCACATTTTTAAATATGCACAACTTGGTCATAAGTTCGTTTATCTGGAGAGAATAATAGCTTAAGTAGAATGTAAATGATCCCGAAGCTTAGGTCTGGTGCCCTAACAGGTGAAATTCAACTTATATACATAAATTTGTATTGAGTCATGTTGTATTCAGAAAAACTTAGGAAACTGGTATCAGGCACTTATTTTGCATTTGTAAATACTTATTCTGGGGAACTAAAGGCTTCAAATGTCAACAGTAGCTTTTTCATCTTGGGCCAGCAACTCAGCTGTGGCTTAATTCTTCTAATTCTACCCATCTCAGAGCTAAAGTTTCCTAATTTCTTTATGTTTTTTAAATCCTTGTCTGGTTTGCTGGGGTCTCTCTCCTAAACATGTGCTGTTTTGACGTCTTTAACGCTGCCTGCACCATTCCTTGCAAGGCTTTTATGGGCACCCAAGAGGAAGGTTAGTCATCCCCTTGTTGAATAGCATTTATTAACTGTGACACAGTACTTAGGGTTAATAAAACACTTTCATGTTGATTAATGTCTTTATCATTTTACAAGAGCATTTGGAGACACCCTTCAAAGCTTCTAGGGTTTTTTGATTATTTTTTTTGTCTTCTCCTTATAACCATTTACAGCTTGAACATAAAGCCTGAGGCACGTGGCTGAATTTGGCTGCCATTTAAAATGAGTGGAGTGGAAAAGGAGTGCTGGGAGGAGGAGATCGGGAGTGTGCTATAAAGACTCAGTTTTATTTCCGCTTGTGTTGCTTAGCAGTGTGTTGGGAGGTGTTTGCTGCATTATGGTTAAGAAAGGGACTCCATTCCCATTGTGGTTTTGCCTTCTTGTAAAAATAAGAATAAACTACTGTATGTAGCAACTATGAGCCAACATTTGAATTCAAGCAGCACTGACAGCGAAAGCAGTAGCTTGCACAAGCTAATGAAGAGGCAAAGTGAGAAAGAAGAGTGAGAAATTGCCTCAATTGGGGATCCCCAAAGCATATTTTACTTCTGCCTACAGGCCAAGAAAATAAATGAATGTTGTTATGACAACCTGCACCAGCTAAGGATCTGTGCTTATTCATCCATTGTCACTTGGCTTCCCTGGGGCTCTAAGTAATTCTCTGTGGCCAGTGACTTCAGGAACGCGTGATAGTTCTGTTGGTGTGTTCATAAATATGTGATACTTTGACATTGGCTCCAGGTTCCTGCCTTACTGAACAGAGCAAGAAAACTTGATAGCTGAAAGGCAAGTCTAATGCTTAAAACTCCACATGCCCTGCACCCTAATGAATCAGTAAATACTGAGAGAGAGTACTTCTTAAATCTAAAGCATTTCCCCTGTGTTTGAGGTATAACATTGGGATTCACAGGGCATATATCTAGAAGAGTTGAGTTGTAAACCACAACAGTGCTTTTAATTTTTTAAGAGCCCTATAAAATACAACTTTACAACTTCTCCTCTTGTTGAGAGGGAATGCTTATTGACAAAATCATCAATAAATTAAGCTTTTTAAAAAGGATTTTGTGTAGTTTTTTGTTAGGAAGATTGCTGGCAGCCTCTTTAGCTTGGCACAACTCACTGAGGTAGAAAATACCTCAGGGACCTTGCTATCTAAAAGACAAAACTGCGAAGGCAAGAGACACCATGAAACTCAGAAACGATTAATTAATTTTACATTTTAAATGTATCACTGCTCCTTTCTGGGGCAGGCATCTTTCTCTTATGTAAGTGTAGTGCAAGTTGAGGTATATGAAATAAATTGGATTGAAAGCCATGACATTCGCTTAATTTGTTTGTAATTCAGATTTTCACTGTAAGTGATAGCAAAATGGCACTCAGCAATTATGACTTGGATTTCACAGTGATAGGGCAATACAAAGAAATGCTCTGACAGAGAATCCAATACTATGTTTCTTTTTCCAGTATTGTATTGAGCAAAAATAAAGGCTGCAGGCTGCCTTTTGGAATTAAGTTGGGCAAATGGATGATTTTATTACTTATCTATATGAAGCATTGCAATAGTATTTCTGAAGATGTGATAGAAGGAAATAATGCTACTTTTTTTTCAATTGAAACAGATTTGGCAACTCATTTCATAAGCTAATTTTATTAAGAAGTTTTCTTAGCACTTTCAGAAACAGTGAAATGTAAAACTGTGCCCAAGCATCAGTTTCAAAAGGTACATAAGCACTGAGGAGCCCAAGTGGTGCTCATTTAAAATGGGAACAAGTCACACAAAGCCTGAGATCTTCAGATTAATAAAGGACAGTCAGAATGATGGGATACAATGAAGTCCCTCTGATTTCAGGTGGAAAAAATAATGATCTTTGCTCTTTTTTAAAAGCTTGATCTTGAGTAAATTCATATATATGTATACATATGGGCCACTGGGTCAGAAAGTATGTGAGTTTTCTGTAGGTTGTACTGACTAGGGTACTGGATTCTGATCTTTACTACACAGAAAATTACTGTATTTTAGTTGATGATTCATTTTACACAAAACAGAAACACTTACTTGTATCCTCCCTAGTGAACACATTAACCACTAGTCTACAGAATAATTTTACCTCTTTTTCTGTTTCAGTTAATTATTTTCTGCCTTCTCTGTTTTCCTCATCTCATGGATATGTATGCAAACGTGTGCAGAACTGGTGAGATTTGGGCTAGAATTCCTCCAGAAAGGTGGAAGAAATGTGTGTGAGCCAAACGAAGCAGAGGAAGCAAACCACCAGGTCCATACCACTAGTTGATGGGATGCAGCAGGGAACAGGGAGAACTGAGCCTCTTCTCCTGCATCTAAAATTAAAACAGAGGCTGTCACAGCAGGAATCCCTTTGGGTGGATTCCTTCCCTATGATTCCTGACCAAGCGTAATGTGCATGGGTAAGGGAGTAGCAAAGGCAGATGGGAAGTTTCAAGGTCACAGTGGATTGCGCCTTCTGTATTTGTAAGATTAGTTCAGCAAAGCAGGGGAGCTTAGGATTTCTGGTTTGGATATTTTACATAAACATCACTTTATATATAAACTTTTCTATAAACAGCTGTTCTATTTATCTATTTACATAGAAAATACCTTGGATTTATAAAAAACAGAATTTTATATACAATTTCAAGATTCCTTTATATATTATTTTTAATTATGTAACAAAATAGTGTGTCTCCTTGTAGAAGTAAAAAAAAAAATTTAAGTGTATTGAAATCAATTACTTCTTGCTGAGATAAGAAGTAGTTTTCTCATTTGAACCTCATAGATATTCTGACTAGCAAATCACTTTTGCGCTGTTGCTGCACTGATAATTCACTATAAAAAGCCTGTATTTTAGTATAATTAGCTGTTTACTAAATGCTAAAAACCTATAGTGCTATACAGAGCCTAGGTTATTTAATATCTGCTTTAATTAAACTTTCACATTCAGCTAATTCTGGAATAATTTGACAGGTTTGTTATCAAGGCTGCCAGGGCTTTCCTTCCACCCAATATTTTAAAAAAGAACAGAAATTTCAGAATTTCCAGAGGAATGTTTCATAAGAGTTTAAATTTTCATGAAAGTTGAAGTCATACAGTTCTCTTCTGTCACTAAGTTCCTCTGCAAACCCCGCTACACCAATGCATACTTTGATTGTTTAGGTTTGCAAGATTTATACCACAGCTCATATATATGTAAGTACATTAAGGCCTAATTCTCTTCCTTGTTAGCAATGTTTTCCTTTTTGAAAGGCAAGGTTACGTTTTGGGGGTTTTTTTCTACGCTTCACTTATAGTTTAAAAATGGAATTAAATGTTCTTGTGCTGTGTGAAATATATGACAGCAGAAAGGAAAACCACAGAATAGGCTAAACGAACCCCGAGACTGAGAAATTTTGTTTGGGTTTTTTTTTTTTTTTCAGAATGGAACTATATTTTAAGTCGAAATGAAAACTTTAATCCCTTCAACACAAAACATTCATTTCATATTTTCTTTCTGAAGAAATTCCAATATTCTTGTCAAGCAAAAAGGGAGAAGAATGAACATACATCCTTTGGAAATTATGCAAACTAAGAAAATCGAAGAAGATACTCATTTCATACCATCTATTTTTTGGGACAGCGTGACAGTATTACACAGTTCTGAAAATGTGAAAATGTGAGCTTCCAGAGCAATCATTTTGCAAAAAGCAACAGTATGTGATCAATAACAGAAAGTTAAGAGGTATCTTGATCAATACCTACAAAGCAGGGATACAAGATTCACCTCAGTAAATGTGATCAGTATTTTTCCTAAGCCAGTATTTTGTACTGCATATTTATCTTAAACTTTTAAAGGCTCAAATTATTTTTCTCTACCTTCCATTTACCCTCAAACACCACAGTTTTGGCATATGCTTGCAGTCAACTGGGTTTATGCTTGCACCAATTTAATTTTGGAGGACTAGTTAGATATTCCAAATTAATTTGGTACATTTTGGTAGAAAGTCCTAAACCATTAGTTTTGTTCTAAACTCCCAAATAATTAAGAAGTTTCCTACTAGTATTTCAGGATAGGTTTGTTTGATTCCCTATTTGTAGTTTGAACAACTTCATCACATTGACTGCTGCATAGCAGCTACCTCTTGTACGACAGGGAGATACATTTTAATGGAAGAAAAAAATGATTGCATGAAATGGAAGAATTTTTTTTTTTGCATAATCAGACATATCAGAGCAACAGTATTTTAAATGATAATAAATGAAATATTTTAATTGACACAAATCCTGCTGGAAGCTATAGATTTATTTGTCATTTTCTGGAAATAGCTATAAAATATTCTGTGTTTTTGGCATGCGGAGAGTTCATCCTATCACTTATTCGTAGTAAACTGAAAGGCATGAATCTTTCTATTTGCTATGTAATTTTCTCTCTCTTCTGTACCAAATATTGTAGGAATAGAAGTATACCTTTAATTTCTTCTGTCCTTTTCTGTTTTCAGTAATCATGTAGAGCTAGAAATACAAGGTATGTGAGGTGGGATTTAACTGTCTGCCATGTTAGGAGACTGTGCCCCAAATTAGACCCCTCTGGCCAATAAAGACCAACAGAGTTGACAGCAGGAGTCACATACATGTAATGCACAAGTCACAATTGCAATCCAATATCTCCCATTCAACAGCTGCCCACGACTGCCTTTCACAGTTGGAGTCAGAAAGTCCAAGTCCTCTGTATTTTGGTCTTTTAATTTTGTTATGAAGGACTATTACAGCACAAATATTTATAAGCCTTGTTTAGTATCATTCAGGCAAAATGCTATGGTGAATAACTCGGAGAGATCAAATGCATACCTTATGTTAGTAAAAAAGTACCTTCCAAATAAATGATAGGCATTTCAGCAGATCACTGCAATTCATTACCTGGACAATTTCTCATTTTCAGACAGAAATGAAAGGAAATTATCCAATTTCTATTTTTATAATAATACCCCATATATTTAATGTCCAATTTCATACTGCTTCTTGATTTATAGCGTTTACCAAGCTAATCATGTCCTAGCTGCTATTATAAAGCGGCTATTATATTAACCTTTTCAGTGTGGGTGTGCCCCCAAAAGAGTTTTCTTTGCTCACAGATAATTTCATGTGTGATGCTGGACATCTCAGGCTTTGAAGCAGACTGCATTTCCCCAAGATGTCTTTGTTCAGGGAGCACCACATAATTTCCTATTTCTTGTAGATACTACATGCACACTCTGGGCATACATATCCTCAAAGACCACCAGACAAATGGAAAGTATCACATCTAGCAATATTATTGTATTAAAAAAATAATATAATAAAACAATGTTTTAGTATATGCTACTACAGCAGATCAAAGGGAATTAAGTGAAAAAACAGAATCAGATCTTATGCTCTCTGTGACCTGTGTCACAAGTATTCAATAGGTTACTGTGCAAATTACTCAAATGCTTAACCAAAATGACCTCTAACGTGCTTGACCAAACTTGAAATTGCTGATAGTTATTTATAGCGGTAAGATGTCTTACAGCTGAAGCTAAAACTCTGCCTCTTCCTCTGTCCTCCTGGATCACTTGTTACTCATCTGCTGGTGGACACAGAATGATTGATGGCCATGCAGTTTCCTATCCAAGTCAATCCCAAAATACTGTTATTCTGTCATACCTGGAGTGCTGCATGGGAGCAAGGATGGGGCAAAGCTATGTGTCTTGAAAATAACACACCTTTGATAATCACAGGACAGTGCCTTCTCCGAGTTGTTGTTACAGACTGTCCATGAACGCTCCTTGTTGGTTCTATTTGAATAATTTTCAAGGTATTCTTTGCAATTGTGAAGCTTATGGTTTGGATAGGAATGCGGATTTTGTGACCTAAGAGTCTGCACATAAATGAGTAATATCCTAATGCTGAGGAGAGTGTAGGGAGTCAGCAACACGTTTTCTCACGTATATGCAATTAGTGTATGTTAGTGCAAGACCATTCCAACTAGCAACGACATAAAAGATGCTGGGCAAAATGTTGTCATTTAGGTGTTCACAGGTGCAGATAGTTGTCCAACTAAGGACAGCAGTGATTTTAAAATAACTGCGGCATTAATGGTGAGACTCATTACATTAAATTACAGGTGTTTCTGGATTTCATAGGTTTCTTGTAGGATTTAAACTTTCCAGGCAAAGACAGTGTGATCTCTGTTGAAGGTGTGTCTGGGTTAAAAGGAACTCAGTGAGTTGGAGTGGCTTGGCTGAAATTGGGTTCTCAACAGGAGTGTTTATTGCAGCATGATTTAAAATATTTACTGTGCTCTGGCTAAAGGGGAATATGACCCTGTAAACAAAGCAAGAGATTTGTTTATTGGAGTTATTTCTGTTACTGAGAGGGAATAACAGTTAGGCTGATTATGAGTGTTCTAAAACCAAAGGAAAATAATAAACAGTACAAAGTGCACAGAAATATAACAGTGTTTGAAAACACACTGCCTTTAATTGAGCTGTTCATCTGTATGTTGTGGTCACTCACAAATTACAGTTCAAGGTACTTAGGCTGACTTTCTGTTTTCAATAGTAAATCAGCAGATCCTTCAGCTTCACTAAATTGTTTTCCAGGACTCTAGATGAAATATGACCCAAAGGAATATGGTTATAGAAAAGAGAATGTGCCAAGGCCAGGAGAAAACATTTAATTAAGTCTCCTTTTCTAAACTGACCTTCCTTCCTCTTGACAAATGGTGAAAAGAAAATGTGTTCAAAGGAATACAAGCAAAACAATTAAGAGGGTTCATAATAATTTATAACTATTGAATTACAAATCATCTGAAGATATTGGCTATTGAATTCAGAGTGTCCCAAGGACTAGCTATGTTTCAGGAGGGATAATCCTTGTTGCACCTATGTGAGGCTGAGAAAGGAAAGCTATGATGCATTTACTCAGAGTAAACTTCCCATGTAGTTTGGGAATAAATGAGGAGCAGTAGAGATCAAACTTCCATATGAATCGAGTTTGTAACTAGACTTTAAGGAGATGTACTATCTTATGCTCTTCTTTACAAGCAGATCAGAATTCAGCAATGCCTCTTCCTAACCAGGCAGCAGGATCATGCTTTCTCGCCTCAGCTGACTGCAGCCTCTTTGCCTGGATCACCTGTTGGGACTCCATTCTTCCCAGTGCCATAGTTGTGTCTCACCCCAATAAGATTAGGGAAGACATTGCACCACTTAGTGTTACATGAAACTGTCTAAATCAAACTTTTGAAAGTGACTCAGGAGCTTCAGCTCCATTGAATTTCAATGTGCCTGACTTCTCTAAGCCACTTTTGACTACAGGACTTGACAACATGGTGTAGAATGTGTGTTTCAGGCTTACTCTTATTTGTTTTAAGGTTTGGGAATTTACAAGAAATAGTTGCTTTATCCCTCTGAAAGTTTTAACACAGAAGAGTCTCGAGATTCTCACTACTTGTATTTACAGGAAGAGATTGTGTCTCATGAGCTGGGTCAGTCGCCTGTTGGGAAACAATAAAAAGGGTTCAGTACAGTTTGCTTATAAAACTCTGGAGCAGGAGCTTGTCAAGCACATGCAGATGCTTTTGGGTCATCTGAAGGCAGGGACTCGTGTGACCTCTGCCTGGGTTTGCTGTGTTTGAGCATCTTCTTAAAGCTCAAAATGCCAGTGACGGGTGCTACCTGTCCTTTACCCACACAGCAGACTATTGCAGGCTGTGTCCATCCTCAGTATCTGAAAGTTCCTCATTGTCAGGTAAAGATGCATAACCCCAATGTGGATAGTGATGGAAGAAGTCTTACATAAGAGGAACTTTTAGTCAAGTTAAAAGTGAAAATAAGCACTTTCTGGTAATGGCTTAATCAGAACAGTTTTGAATAATACACAGTTCTGGCCTTGTGTCCACAAATAGAGGCTGATATGAAAATCATGAGTTTTAAGATTGATTATGTCTTTTTTTAGATCACTTTTAAGCCAGTTTATTATTGTCCAAGGACTTCTGTTTGGCATATGTTGTGGGATTAAGCATGGGGTAACATAGGAGTGGAGTTAGGTCACCACCTCCCCCATAGATTCCATTCATACAGTTTTCTACAAATGTGGTCTTGAAGAAGATAATTTTCTGTTATAACTGATTTGACAAAGGAGAGTGAATGAAGATGGTACAACCATACGATGGCAAATCAGATCTTAATGCTGGCAGAGCTCAGAAATACGTAGATTTTTAATAAGAAAGATTCATATGTCATTTAAAAAAAAAAAGTATTAATCTTTTTGTACAACTGGAAAATATAGCAATGTAGGCAGCAGCATCTACCTTGTGTAAACCAGTCAGTTCATCCTTTCATCTAAAGTACCTCCTTCTTCGTTCTTAGGCTGTGGAAAAGGAAGGTGCCTGCTCAGCACTTCCTGTTCTGAAGCTCTGAGGCTCAGGCATATTTTTACTACCTTCAGATGTCTTACCACAGCTGTTGCTGTTCTAGATAAGGTAGAATTCTTTCCAAAGCCCACAATATTGTTTGTTTGGTTATTTATTTTTTTTTTTTAAATTTGAAGGGCCTTTTCTGGGAAGTTGAAAGAACAACTTTGGTAGCTTAAAGTACAGACCAAATCTGATCAAAGCTTCCCACTTGGCAGTGATGAGTGCTACCAATGTGGCATTGTGAACTGTCTTTCTGCAGCATCTCTTTGAACACAGCTGAACACAGGGAATACTACTATAGAGTCTGGGAATAACGAAATGAGTATTTTTGTTACTGAAATAGTAGTGCTATAATACTGGTCAAGTCATGTTGCTACTCCAGTTGCTGTGTACTAAAGTTCTTTCTCTTGGCAGTCTGTAAGCATTTGATAAAGGGCTGAGATAAACACAGATTCTTAGTCTACCAACCAATTATTCTTTTGTAGACAACCACAGTTGCAGGTAGTCACACCACAGCATTTAGCCCCACTGCCCACCTGCATTCCTAATGCGATATTCTGGTAAGCATACACACTACCTTAGCCTTAGATATTGCAGCAATGGATTAAAGTGTTGGAACTGAACTGAAGGAACAGAAATCTTGACTTCTTGAAAGATTAGATTATCCATGAAACATTTTCATCGTAAAGGGATATATTAGCATTCTCTGTGACATTGAACTCTGCTGGCTCATGACTTTTGCGTGCTGATGTCTGCTGAACACTCATTTCCTGTTGTATTCAGTAAATTTGCAATATGGCAATAGGTGAGAGTCTAGGAGCCAGCAGTGTTTTGATCTCCAAATTTTACAGCATAAAACTGAATAATGTGATAAATTTATGTTTCAGATGTGATACAGTCAAATACTTGGCATTATTTCAAGGGTAATAAGAGCTAAGACAGATTCTCTAAATACAAATAAATCCCCAAATTTGGATACAGCCCTATAATATTTTTTCCTTTTTCATTTAGGAAATAGTGCCATAGTCATATCACAAGGAAGCCTCCACAAAAGAATCTGGTCTGGTTATGTTTTATGGTGGAATTTCTAAGAGCAGAAGAACAAAATCTCCAAATAAATCCTTAAAAAGTTTCTAAAAAAATTTACTTAGCCAAAATAGCAATATATTATATGAGTTGGTAAGAAGTCCTGCAATTAAGTCTTTCTGTGACTTTTAATTTGAGCTCTTATATTGTCAGTGTTATTCAGTACAGATTTACCATCTATATAGATACAAATGAATCCCTACCAGGAGTGTATATTTGGGTTGGTTGAATGATTCAGTCTATGAAAAATGAAGGACTCTTAAGACAACTCTTTTGAATTTGGTGGCCTCATATCAGTGACAGCCATGTATCTATATGTAATCTGTGAATGATTTTTCCTTTCTTTTGTGGCTGTAGATCTGCATAGGGGATTACTGCAGGCTTGATCCTTGGAAATAGCCGATTTTTTTTTCACGATAACAAAAATATTGCTCCCATTGTACCTGCACTATACTCCTAGTCAGTCAGCATCGTGTCCCATATAAAACAGAAAAGAGTCTCCACAGAGATATCACCTTTGCCGTGTACTTATTTTAAACAGGTTTGAGGAATCTTAATTTATAGGATGTGAAAGCTCTCCTCTTATTCTTGTTACGTGCACTACATTGTTTTTTTCAGTCATGTTTTTTACACTTGATACATACCTATGTTTTGAGTTCTCAGAGTTCACTGACTATATTAAGGTATGCTGTATTTATGCCAGTGCAGTGTGAATGACTAACTGAATGCTGTTCACTGCCAGAGACCTTTTGGGTTCACTGATACAAAAAGTTTTGGAAGTGTATAACCCTGATGATTTTAGGTTTAGTTTTGTGTAGGCAGGCAAAGAGAAATAGTTGTTGATACTTATAAAGCTAGAATCTGAACAATAAAGAGAATAAGCAGAGCTTTGGTAAACCTCTGGAAATGAACCCAAATGTTTGGATCAATTAGAATTTAGGGAAGGTACCAGTCAAGTATTAGAAGAATAGTTTGTTTTGATTAATTAATTTTCCTGGGTTGGTGCATTCTCATAGAAGATACAATGAGGAGATGCTCCTGCTGAGAGTGTGAGTTTGGACAGTCTTGGACATCTCCAAAATGTGTGGTATGCCAGGCCTCTGGCCTTAGTATGTAGAGAAAGTTAGGAGGTTTGAAATTGAAGTCATAGGTGAACTACAGATGGTATGTTTTCAAGGGCAGCCAGGCATGCAGTTATAGCCAGTTTCTAAAATACATACCAAAGACAACAGCCAGATAGGCACAGTTGCAAAAGTTACAGTTCAATGCTGTTTAGTATTTATTTAGAATATAAAATAAAATTCTCCGTATTCCCTGAAGAACTGTTGCAAAGAGATTAATAAAAAGTCTGGAAATCCCTTGCCAAACATTTAGGTGGGAGTTGATGATGAACAAACAGGACCTAATACCTGCACAATGCCACTATAGGACATGTTTTATTAACGGCTTTGTATTTTTGCTCTGCCTCTCAGGAGAATCCTTTATCCCCAAACCTCTCATTGCAGATTTACTGTAAAATGTAGCTCTATTTTTAATCAGAGTATGGGGAATGAAGGGAGAAACATATCCAAAAGCATAAGCAAGTAATACTCAACATTCTCTGAAGGCACATTTATTGAATATTTCAATTTGACTGTAAACTTATGCTTAAATGGCTATCTTTGTTCTGCTGTTGGTGCATCACGGTATTATTCTCATACAATGATGCAGGTTTATTCATTGTCTGCCAAGAGCAGTATATTGTAGTCCTTTCATATGGGGGGTAAAGGCAATTTTTTCCTAGCTATATCTCTCAGATAAGCCAAAAGATAATGTATTATTTAAGAATATGGTGCAACCAATTCTGCTCTCAGAATGACAACAGGTAGCACTGTAACTGACTGAGCATATGCCCCTGTGCTCAGCAATGTTACATTACTGTGCCAGACAACTGCAAACATTTAAGACCCAATTTTCAGAAACTTTCTGAAACTCAGAATTTAAGATATCTAAAAAAGGAGACAGATAAAATAAGACATTTCGAAAATGCCTGTCTTGTTCTTTTAGAACAAAGTTTAAAAACATTCAGACTTTGCCAAGAATTTTAAGACTCATTTTGAAGGCTCCGGTGTATGGATAAATACACTAGTAAAACAGTGAGAATGATTGGTATGGGTTTATTTAAAAACTGTATTTTTACATATAGAGACATGTAGATATAAATTCTGACACTAGCGGGTCAGATTTCCAAGGCTGTGAAAACCTTTCTTAGATTCAAGCTACGGTTTAAGTGGGAACATAAATTTCAATATAATTCATTTGGTAAATGTAGGGATGTAGAATTGTGAACCTTAATAAAATTGAGTTAACTCCTGGGACCCATTTAAGCTTCTTTTTACAAAAGCTCTCATCACAGCTGGCTTCTGCAACCTTGTGAGATAATTGAGTGATATGGCTGCATTAAATGGGAGATAGAAACAGAGCCTTTTCCAGTAGCACATAGTTAGGTTTTATACTATATCTTACTATATGTTTTGGCAACAATTTGCAAGTGTTGTATAAGCCATACATATTCCTGGAATAAATCAGCTAGTTATCAAATAGAGTGACAGATTATATTTACATTTAGTCGAATTTTAACTGAAAAAAAAAATAGCAGATCGGATTCTGCTGCTGTGAGAGGTGGAAGACTATGGAAATTCCAGTTATTATGAAACAAAGATTGATTTTTCAGAAGACTATTACTACTATTATTTTTTAAAATTGTCATTGTTTTATTCCCTTATACCCTGTTGATATATGAGGAGTCTTGGTCACCATTATGAGAATTTCACAATGTAAATTATGGAGAGTGTAATAAATCATTGAGACACAGTGTAATATGTAGACCACAGTACACAATAAGGTGGCTGTGGAGATCTTGATACTGTCTTTTGCCTCGACTAACACTATAATACATTATGGTAGAGCAAACAGTAAATATATTAGCGTTATTTATTTGTAATTTATGTTATTTTTACACATCTTCAATGTAATTGATGATAGAGTTATTTATGTTTTAAAACCTTAGCAAAATGTGGATAAGTTGGTCTGTAGCATGTAAACTCAAGCACTTAGCTCTAGGATAAGACTAGCTTGATCAACCGTAGGGGGTTAAGAGTTGCATCTCCTGAATTACTAATAGGAACTGTAGCCTGTTATGTATAGCTAGAATGGACACAAATTAAAATGTATGTGAATAAGATTCAATTAATCCAAATATTCTCAGAAATCAAGTTCCTCTTTATTAACCTCTGAATGCCTCCTGTTCAATTAAATACATTACCTGCTGAATAATAATTTTATGATGAAATAGTTAACTGGCAAAAATAGCACAGTCAGCTTTGAAATGTTTTTTTGCTTGATCACTGTATTTTTGACTGTTTCTCACTCCTGAGAAGGTTTAACTATACAGCAACTCATAGGTTACATGGGGAAATAAGGTGTAGTCACTGTCAGCTTAAAGCAGCCATTCATATATTTTTCATTTCCTTTAAGTAATTAATGTTGATACTGTGAATAACTTTATTTCTAGTTGTTTAGATTAACAGATCTAGCACTGTGCTTTGCATCTGGACAATAAAGGTAAAACTTGTTCCTAGGTCCAAGCCCATAATCAGCTTGGGAAGAACCTATTTCTTGTGGTCTGTAGCCTCTACCAGGTAGACAAATACTTCTGCAAAACTCTATTAAAAAGCATAAATAAACCTTAGAAAGCTGTAGGAATTTTGTGGTTGATCATAGTGATTGCATTCTATTTTGGTGGCTAAGACTGTAAAGAGAGTACTCACCTGATCTGAAGCCATGTCAGCATTGGTGTTGTGCCCCCACCAAATACCCAGACGGTGAAAAACACAATGAGCAGGGTTGTTGTAAACATCATTTGTTTGGGTTGGGATTCTGTGTCTCGAATAGCTAATGCAAATGCTATTGCACCACGTAACCCTGAAAAGAAAAAAAGAAAAAATTACAAGAATGATGAACTTAATGTGATGGAGAAATAGAATTTTACTCTTTCAACGCAAATGCAATTCCAAAGGCAGAGGAAATTTTCTGATCATGATCATATTTATAAAATGCTGAGTTGGGCCAATTGACAGGATGGCTGTTTAATGCAAGTGTAAGCAACTTTGCCAAAGTGGACAATGAAACTACTCTTATATTCACATAATAATCATGCATTTGTTTTATGTCCACTGAATTCTTTGTTGCAAATCAGTAATCTGGACTTTATGTAAGTTAAAAAAGAAATTTATTCCCTGTCTTATTTTACTGATTTCAGTGATGACTACCCATGAAATCAGGCGGAAGTGAGAAAGAGGGTTGGTATTAAAATCTGTACTCAAATAGGCTATACATTTCTTGCTTGAAACAATAGAAAATGTCTTTTAAATTGCTTCAAAATCTTTTATTGTGCTAAGAATAGTCATAAAAACTGTGAGTTAAGAAGAATGACTGTTTTTTAAAAGATGATTTTAAGTACCTAAAAAGGTAATGCAGAATAAATGTAGATTTTTAGCTCTTAGTGTACATGAAATATTATAATAGAATTATACACCTAAAGAGACTGAATCAACAAAAACTTACAAATGTGGAGAAAAGAGCAAACTGAGTTTAATGAAATGCTATAGGTTGTAATGTGCTAAATAGGTCCTCACAGAGTGACTTGTTTAAAAAAAGGGGGAGAAAAAAAGCCCACTCGTGCCTCTGACCCCCAGGATGCATAATACAAATAATACCCTATATTTTCCAATGCTTTTCCTTTGTCTGTTTAAATTTACTTTACTGTTTTCTAAAAAAAAAAATCCACAAAATAAGTGTAGAGATCAAAGCCACTGTAAGTGTACAACAGAATTCAAAAATACTTTGCAAGTATGGCAAGATTAAACCTAATTATTAAACTCTTGTAAGGCATTGAAGGTATATGCAGAATCATTTAATCAACTGCTAAAAAGCAGCTATTTTTGGAGTAGAACTCTAAAGCTCTATAAGATTGCATAGCTAGAATGTGAATTATTTGGTATAGAAAATGAGCAGTTAACCCAGAGAATAACACAAGGAACACCCATTTTCTGCAAAGAATTACTAGACTGTAGTTACCAGCTGAAAATGGTCAGTGGCAGCAGGTTTAAAATCTCTGCACTTATGAAAATGACAGGTGGGGTTGTTCTTGACTTTGTTTTTATGTAGACGACATCTCTAAGGATGTGCATGCTTTATTCTTTTCTCATGGGGAAAAAAATATTAATTCATTCTAAACCTGTATCTGAGGAGGGAGAGAACCTATTGAAATGGTCTTTCTCCAGTGGCTATAGAGTTAATCTAGATGACTAGCCCAGATGCAATGTTTAAATAATTTGTGACTACATTTTGGAGGAAAACAATGCTGCTTTCCACAACTGCATCACAGTGCTATGTGCAATATTAAATCTAGAACACCTCTTTTTGTAAGAGGGAATATTAAAAAAAAAAAAGTTAATTAATAGGCCATTAGGGATCTCTAGTTTTTGAGCACTGGACTGGGTATTTCTTCAATTTAGAGAAATAGTGAATGCCTTCACTATATTTTTCATTTATAAAAGGTTCAACATGGTCTATAAGATCTAACTCATTTTCAACTACAACCACGTCTAAAGTAAAATAAATAAACAAAGCATTTGTTTCCAACTAAAGCAGTGGGAAGTAGGTGAATATAACTTCTGAAATATAGAGACTCAATGAGAAGCAAGGAACACTCTTATATATATAAAAATACATTCAAGGTAACAACATAAATGGACGAAGGGAATTTTAACAACCGCAGAAGATGGTAAGATATGAAATAGACTGAAGATAAGGGAAGTTAGGATTTCTGTAACACCTCAGGGAGAAACACCAACAAAATGCAACTGAAAAATTGGTTCCAGTGGACATTGGTACCTCAGCTACACCTAGGCAGAGCTGTGTGGTAAAAGAAAAATGCTCGGATGAACCATTAGCAAAGACTCCCTCCCTGACAGCAGCTCCACATCTGTGTTGCAATCCCTTGATCCTTTGCACTCTATCACAGATTTCCCAGATTTCCTACCAGATTTTTCCACTAGCTGTGCCTGCCATTAGGGATTTATATTTAAGAGAGATTTTTTCATGTTTCAGGTCACCAAAGGAAACCACACCAAGGGTTAAGGTTCAGAGTACAAGGGATAAGGTTCTTGGGTCATTATCCATCCTTTGCTCCCACTCCACAAACACATGTGTCTCTGATCCCAAGCCTCTGAAGAGCCTTTGAGGGCAGTAGTATTTGTGGGTAGGGTAGAGAGAATCTGCCAGGAAAGGAGATTTTCTACAGGCAGATCTGTTGTTCTGGTTTCAGCTGTAGTTCTCTGCTCTTTTCTTTCTTGCTTTCTTTTCTCTTTAGCTGTTTCTTTTCATGCCTATCTTCTTGGAAAAGTTTACTTTGACATTTTGCACCACCATGTACGTGTAAGTATAATGCCTGCGCAAGAGCTGCCTGTACACATTCTTTTTTGGTTTTCTTCTGCATTTGTGTTCCACCTTTTCAGACTTCACTGCTGCTATAATGTCTTATGGTAACAGCAACTGCCACTGTAGCACTGTCACACAAGCCTCTGTATTACTGACTTACATGCTGTAGAGAAGAGGAAAGAGTGAAAAGTAAATACAACTATTGAAATAAGAGAAGGTGCAGTTCTGTACCCATGAAATATTCCCCTCCTGTTCATGTGGCAGTGATGCCTAAATATCAGACATGTTTTTGCCATTAATAAATCCATATGGATCTATTTAGTTTCCCTAGTTTCCTTCCCTTTTAATTTATTTCCACTTCAAGGCATCATAGCAGGGTCTGAACTGAAGTGAGGTATTTTCCTGCAGTGTAGAGCATTAGTGGGTAGTAATAGTTCCTTTTTAATTTATGACATGAAAATATTTCTTTTTTCATGTGAGGAGGGACTGCTGGCCTGCTCATTTTAGCTGATGCTGAACTTAATTTGAGAAGCTCAGACTTAATTATACAAGGACTAATCTAGTTTTGATTTACAAGAATATTATCAAGAATCATGATTAAACATAGTTGTAAAAGTGAATCCACCCTATGTAATGTGTTGTTAGAGGAGTGGCATAAGCAAATGAAGAATGTAATAAATCAAATCGCAACATAATCCATTTCCAAGCCCTACTCTGCCACCTTTTCTCAAATATATTAATACTCCTCAAAAAGTAGAACTTAATGACTTCAGTAGAATTCATTGCAGAGTAAGGTATACTCCAATGCTAATCAACAATATACTTGCCTGATCTAATTGCTTTTTTCAGACTTTGATATTTATGGTGATTATGGCAATAAAACTCAATAAAAAAAGCAGGAAATGTTTGGTGCATTTGGTAATGATAAGATTTACAACAAAGCTAGTGCTGAATTTGTTGTTTTCTACATCTTAGCATGAGATGCTGTGGTGAGTGAAGCCCAGTTTTCTATGTGATCAGCTAGAACCTGATGCTGTACCACAGTGTTGCTGCTGGTCTTGTGTAGTCAATAAGCATCTTCGTCCAAACTCAAATTCCATGCCGTGTTTACTCATATCAGCAATGTGTCTCTCTTCTGGCAGTCATTCTCTCTGTTTTTCACTGGATACAGTATGATCAGTAAATAAGAATGTTACTCTTAATTGAGCACAAGTCCTAGTGCATATCAAAAAGTACAATTAAACAGAAAATCCACATATCCTAAGTGTTCTGTGACATGGGAAGCTGCTGGCAGTGTGAGAGGCAGTGTGATGCTACTTATTTTTTTATCACATTGTAAAGATATTTTTCTCTACAAAATATAGTGTTTCTTCAAAAACAATTAAAAGTTACTTTTCTGAGTATTTTAACATTTAAATTTTAGAAGTTTTCAGTACTACTGTTTTCAGTTCTCTGCTGCCAGATTGTACTGGAAAGTTGATGTGGGAGTCCTCGTGTTCAGTTGTTGGCTGCAGGCTACTTGCAGCTCTTAGTTTTATGAAGAATTAATTTTGACCGGAGAAAAAGAGGACAGAAAAGTTGAAGAACAAAGTATATTTTGGAAGATTTTTAGTTCTGTACTTTACCTGATGAAAAATAAAAGCAAAAATGGAGATCAGAAACTAAATAACTAATGATATGAAGCTCTTCTATTTGGCTACCTGCTAGCTTCACTAGAGTGATCTACATATACATCTTACATGGCTAACAATTGTAGGTAAGCAGGTGGTCCGAAAGCCAGCTCCTAATAAATGTATGTCATCATCTCTCACTGCAATCTAGCTGGTATTAACTGACATTTTCAGTGGCAGCTTTTAGCAGAAGGATTGAATGGATATAGAAATGAACTACTGTGTTGCTCTCTAGAGAGATGGAATTATGTAGGCATAAATGAGGCACCCTGATGTGGAGTACTCCTAATGAGGAAGCTTAAAATGTGGTGCATTGTGTTTTACTTATTATCTGGCTAAATAGACCAGTATACATTGAGGCTGTCAATCAAGAATTATTATCTATAAAAATTTGGAATAGGTTTTTGCACAAAACCCAAGAAAAATGAAGAAAAAAATGCTGACTTTCTAATTTTAGAAAATTATTTCATAAATGGCATTGGGGGATCTGTGTTACTGTTTTTTGATGAACAAATACATTTAGCTTATAAGTGAGGTTTTCCTAACCAGCATAAGAAAGTCAAGTGGAGGTATTTCTAGCTTGTGCAAGTCCAAAAATACAGAATCGAGCTGAGATTTTGACAGTTCAGGGGATGATGCACAAATCCGAGCAGAACATGGCTCCCTCTTTTGGATTTTTTTTTAATTTTATTTTACAGTGCTAACCCAATTAAAATATTAAAAAAACCAATCTGAATTTGGAAAATGAAGTGCTCAAATATCAGGCTGGAATACGTGTGCAAATGTCTGTGGAATTAAAGTCTCCTAGTCTCATGTTTCAAAGTAAAACTGTTCCTGAAGTTAAAGGAATTGCCTGATTTGAGCATCGGTACTAACACCTTCAAAGCTGGATATTTATTTGCACTCTGTCAGGTATATTACAGTTGCTTCTAAAACAACACAACGTAAAAACATGGTATTCCCAAATTGTAATGGAAGTGTAGACAGATGGGAAACAATGCGTTCAAAGACTTCCTGGGTGGTATGTTTCCAAGACGTTAATTAAAATAGGTCCAGAGCACAGTGAGGTTGATAAGAATAAATACATTGGCTTCAGTAACTTTGACGAGACTAATTTGAATTTTAAGATAACGCCTTCTTTGTAATAGATGTGGCTTTTTTCTAGTAACAGATGACTATCTAAGTTGTTAAATGTGGACAGAAGAAATACCAAAATAGCACTTACCTGAAAACATCATCATGTGCTGAAAATTCCCAGGAATCTTTTGTTTTTGACCCAAATTCAAAAGGAAAGAAAGCGGGTAAATGTTGCAAGCTCTTGCTAAAAAAATTGCCACCTAAAATGTAAGAAGTTGAGGAAAATAGTGGAGGAACTACTGAAAAATACAGTTAACTTAAACCTAATGTTTTTCCAAAGTTATTTTAAAAGTGTAATTAAAATGAATTTGAGATTACCTTCCTTTATATTTTACATACCAAATCCTTCTGATTCCAGTTTCATTATACAACTGTGCAGTGGCAGAGACTGCCATCCCCAGACATCCTGGTTTGATATTCATCATTATATATCCCACTTCAATCACTCTACTTTTACTCATAACATTTGTATGACATGTGACTTCAGTCTTTCAGAAAATGCCCGTCATCAATTGCAGAGATGGCATTATCTCCTTGAGCAGCAATTTGCAAAGAATAAATGTGCTTTTGGACATGATTACTTTCTTCTCTCCTGACAATTCATATTGTCTATACCCAGCACTCTGCTTTTTTTTTCTTTTCTTTTTCTTTGGACATTTTTGAAAAGGAGTTCTTTATTACTCCTCTGTGGAATGATCAGAAAAGACAATCAGAGCTCTTTATATGTGCTTTGAGCAGGTTCCATTCTCTCCTTGTTTTGTGACTCTTAGGGCTCAGTTATGGCGCTCTTAGTCTGAGACGTGCTGTGGACTATCTAACTGATGAAGTACTTGAATGGCAATGTCTGGATGTATCATACTTGCTTTCCCAAAAGCTGCTTAGAGCTCCTATGGACTTGGGAGAACATGTAGTTGTCACTTCACACGCTCTGTGACCAGTGCAACCCTTTTGGGACCTTGATGAGAGGAAAGGAGGGAACCAGGTCCCTGCAGTGCTCTGCAACAGACCCCATCTGGGGTACCGAGTGCTGCTCTGGCCTTCGCCTGCCATCCCATGCCAGGACTGCAGGACACAGTATTGCTCATGGGGTCTGCTCTGCCATCTAACTCAACCTGTAGCCAAGGAAATTAGATATTAAAAATACTGCAAATAAAAAATATGATCCCAATTTTCAAAGCTATTAAGGTTCATCAAAAAGTGATAAACAAAGGGCTACTGCTCTGAGCCAAAAAAAATCAGTGTGAATTTTCAGTGTGAAAAGAATCAATACCACTGTACAAGTAAGCAACAGATTTGCTGAGAAACCGTGGCAGAATTAAAGACTCTTTTACTACTAGTCTTTTAGGCACATGACTGTGTCAATCATTCCATGCACATTAGAGATATCAAATAGAAAGCAGAACTGTTTGCTTTTTAAGGACTTAATATAATTTAAGTAGTTCTAGGGAGTTCTGCTTATGACACCCATCTGTCTGGAGGCAGCTCTACAGTTTGTGGATCTGCACTGGCCCTGGGTGGGCAAAAAGATTTTGTGTGCCTGTTCCTGTCCCCATAGATGTGTCCCAATACACACCCCAATTTTTCACCCTGCTTGTAAACCAGCAGCAAAAGTCCCCAGCTGGTTTAAAACTATTTGCCTTGTAGCAGATCTGCAAAACAGAAGCTGTCAAAAGACCATGTGCTTACACGCATTCAGCCAGTTATTGAGATATAAGTAATAAAAATTATTACCTTTGGACTTGATAAAAAAATTTGATTTTTAGTATTTCAGGTACTCATTAGTTTGCTTGATGACCTTTTTTCCCACATAAGTCATGCTTTCTTTACGTATATTTAAAAAATGTATACATGTATGTAGATATAGATTACTTTAAAGCAAAGGATACAAATGCACCAAAGATGAAAAGAGGATTGAAGATGTGATTTTGAAACGTGAATAGGGAAAGTCCCATGTAACAGAAGATGACATTCTCAGCCAAAAAATTCATGAACTCGAACAACTTAAACGAGAGAGAAAGAACATAATTACAAATCATGTCTGTAACTAACTATTGTTTATCACCAAGTTCCCTTGGAATACAGAACTGCTTAGATGAATAGAAATCACACCTATTTCAAGGGTGAATTTTAAAACCACCTAATTTGCTATACAATACATATAGTGTCTTTTAGCTTTAAAAATTGTACTCGCAAGTTTTTTCTCTGATTTGTGAATGAAAGTTTAACATGGACAAGTGATAAAATATATCAACAGTCAGTAAGTTATATAAATTTGGATGCAAACTGCAAGGAAGTGGAGGGAGTTTAACCTCACTAATGTTTACACAGGTGAATCTGGGATATGGCTCAGATCCTGATGACACAGTGACAATGCACAAGACACTGCAGGGCATGGGTACACTAATGCCAGGAAAAGAAAAAATAATTCCTAAATGGACTTTAAGAACCTGTGCCTTAAAAATACAACATGATTTTTTTTAGTACCGTGAGTATTATCCTGCAGATGAAAAATTTTTCTGCACTCTATGGACATGAATATCTATTAGTCATTTCAAACCAAACTATAAAGACATCATTTAAACATTTTATAAAATAAAGCTAGAATATATGATTATGGTAGCATTTCTTCTGTGAAAAAAACAAGCAAAGCCAAAATACTCATTTGCCTTGAGGGTATGTTCTTGATTGCATTTGCAGCTGATGATATAAAAAATAAATTTTCATATTTATCCACATCTGGAAAAAATCAATCACTGTTGCCAAATAACGACAGAGAAGAGTAAAAGTGACTTCTAAGTCATTTTTGGGTTCAAGAGTCTATGCTAACAAAGTCTGATGCAGAATTAGGGCCAAAGTTTGCCAGGCTGCCTACAATCAGTAATATATTACTATCTGGAATGTTACTATGGAGATATTTTATTCATCCTCAACAGACTTATGTATATTTTGTAATACGTTTGTGCTTCTAAAAATAAATATCCAATAACAGTGACTAAGATCTAACAAAGGAAAAATGAGAGCTGTCAGAATCATTATTTACAACAAATTTCAGAGGCAAAATGGCATAAAACTCAGTAGTATATGGGAAGGTATTTCGGACCCCATGGCAGCACCATCAATTATTCCAAGCAGACATTCCATAACCCCCATTCTGTGCTGCAATGCTGAACAATGTCAAAATGAGCACAAGAAAACAGTAGACTTCAAGTATTTAAATAATAATTGTAGTTAGTAGATTTCAATTATTTAAATTAAATTTAAATGGGAGAAACCAGTTGTCTAAAAGCCGCAAAATATGGGACCTGGAGACCCATGGGATTATTACAATAAAATTTTGCATTTCCATTTCGGGTGCAAACTTGATCCCACTTCTTTCTGGGATTGTCATCTCACACGTTTCTCTAATACTTTAAAAAATGTATCAGGAGTGTTGTAACAGGATTTATTTATCTATATAGATAAAATATACGTGTATATATAAAGATCTTACACGGGAAGAGCAGTGCTATGAGATGCTACAACTGCATACTTTAATTGTTGGGATAAGGTAAAGGTGCTCCAGAGATTTTAATGCTGAATGTATTTCACTCTTCATTTACAAAATCTCATTCAAGATTTAAAGAAATTTAAAGTAGATCTACTGTTGATGCATTCTAGAAGTGCAGTTTCTGAAACTAAAGTTTTTTCTGCCTACTTGCTAGATGATTACATCTGGGCTAGTTTTGTTCCTTTATACAGCAAAAATCCAGGTGCTATTTCAATAGCTAATTTTGAGTAGGCTCCTTCCTATTCTGAGCTGAGCCAATGGTTCTTAAGAACCATTCAGTCCCGTAGAATGGTAAAACTAGCTTGTTAGCTAGTTTTTGTGTTCCCCGTATAGTTTGCCCTCTTTTAAAAAAGTGTATCACTCATATGACAGATTTATTCACTGATTGCAGCCTATTCACATTTCTCACCCTGAGTATAAGAAAAAAAATATATTAAAAAGTATCAACTCTGTCAGAACTAGTTATTCTCACAAAAGAAGGGATATCTGAATGTCTTTTCCTGGAACGTGGTGCTTGTAGATTTAACATAAAACTTACTCTCTGTCCTCAACTTCGCTTTTATCCCTGTATTCAGTATAGTGTTTGATTTAGTGTTTCTTCAGTGTCTGTGTTGTGTTCAGTAGAAATACAGAGCCCATGTAGATACTCCATTAAGCACTTCACTGTCAGTGCTCTGCAGCATAAATCCCATCAGAACAAAACAATTTATTCTAAAGAGATCTTCTGAAAACCATGTTAAGAAACAGGTTCCATAGAAGTGTTTTCCCAAATTGTCATTACTTTCACACAAGTGTTTCTGTCACTATTTTAAAGATGAGATGTTAAGACCTTTTCATAAGAAGTACAAGAATAGGAGGAATAGGTTTTTATCTGGAATTCCTAATTTCCTGGGACACTCAAGATGTTCCAAGAAGAGATGCACCATACACATCAGCCTCTGAAAAGCATCCTTTTTTGTCTGAGTGCCTATGAGCCAGGTCCATGCTATGTCTGTGGTTTGATGAAATGCCACTCAAAAAAAAACCCCTTATTTTGAATAAGGGAATCTTGTAAGTGGGATTGCTTGTATGAAAAAAGGGGAAAAAAAGTTAAGATTAGAATCCTAGATATCAAGACCTTGGAAGTATTTTGTCTATAACAATAAATTGCCTTCTCTTGCCTCCCGCGTAGACTAACCTCTTTCTACTGTAAATGAAACTGTCATTAAAGTGCTCATATGCTGCCATTAGTTTCCCCGAGGTTACCAGAAAATTATACCAGAAACCATTTTAATATACACATAGTAATGACGTTGTTTCTGTATAAAACTGAAGAACCTCATTTGCAATGTGCCATCCCTACCTCTCCACATAGTCTATAAATCTGCTTATAGCTTTAAAGTAAGGATTGGAATAAATCCCTACTGTCAACACATTGCAGAGTAGAGTATTAATTACAAAAACACCAGTTCAGAAACAATCTAGACACTTGGTTTATGTCTTTAACTCAGTGAGTCACTCTAACTGGTATTTACTTTGCTTTGGTTATTTTCTCTGTAAAAAGTGGTTATTACAAAAGATCTATATTTAAAATATCTATTAAAATCGACATAAAATTTATGTAGTAAACCCCACATAATTCACCAAATATACTTAGGTTTTCTACTACTCTCAGCCATTGTAATTACTAGGAGGGATGTGCAAAAATTCAGTTTTGAGAAAGTTTTCTGGCAAGTGCCACTTGCAGTTCAGTTCTTACTGGCAGGGGACGGAATCAATCCAGGTTATCTACACTTTAAGCTTTCCTGTAGCCCCTAAGTTTATCTTATTTTCACTCAAGTGTTTTATTTTCACTCAAGTGAAAAATTTTATATGATAAAAAAAACATATTAGTTTTATCTGCTGAGTAGCATAAGGAAAGCCCCTTCTTTTTTCTTCTCCTTCCTTCCCTCCACCCCCACAGTTAAGTTCAGGCCAACTATGGAAACATGCTACACCAAAATGGGGTTTGCAACTTGATCCATTTTACAGAACTACTTACATTTCCACTGAGTGCTAGAGAGATTATTTAGGTAAGTAATTAGTGCACTTGGAAGATGGAGCACACTAAGTTCTCATCTCTGCTGCAATAAAAATAGAATTCTTTAAAGGAGCAGCAAAATGAGAAAATGAACAAAGTCTATTCCACACTCCCCTTGTGGTTGGGGAAACGGAAAATATAGGATGTCTCAAATTCTAGTATTTTAAACAACAATTGTTATCGCAATGGAATAAAGTTAGCATGAGAACACTGGGTATAAGCAGAATCACGGTGTTCTTTCATCTCCAGGGAATAATGGTAGTATAAGGGTATTGGGGAAAAGCTGAATTACATCCACAACTTATTTCCATCAAAATTCAGTGAGTTTTACTCACTGATGGCAATATTACAATCTTTCATGTGATTTAAGACCTGCTGAAGTAATGTCATCCACCTCTAGTAGGCACCTCTGTAGTTGCAATGATTTTGCTACCAACATGGAGGAATGCCACCTGCCAAGGGGTTGGACCTTAACCTGATATATTCTTGCATAATATCAAAGTAGGGAGAGTTTCAATAGTCCTCAGCAGCCAGGAAGCTAGTATGTAAAATTGATTATACTTTTTAAGAGAGATTTGAAGGTGACAGAGAGCTATTAATATCCCAAGTACTCAATGTTAAGTGATGATTATAAAATTTATTATATTTGAATAATGCTATTTAATTAGAACACAGCTATCAAAAATGTTCCATGAAGTCAGGGTATTGATAAATCAATAGCTGATGAAAATTGCTTTTTCCTTACTATTTTGAATTAAAATGCAGTGAGAATTCAGACTACTGTAATTTTTCTGAGATTGTAAAAGCCTTTATTATAGCCTAATTGCTTTATTTAATCTTTCTCTTTTGATTAGTGGTTTCAAAATCACAAAAAGAAGGTTTGAATTTGAGCCTCTAGCCTGAAATCCATTTTACTGCTATAATGAATCATCACAGTGATACAAAGCTCATTTCTAGAATAACATGCTTAGGTGAAAGAATCAGCAGAAGTAACTAGAATATAAGCTTGTTTATGGTGCTAATTTTGATATCTAAGATGTAAACTTACAAGCCCACCAGCAGAGATCTTTTATATCCTGGGGCAAAATTCTGGCCTTTTTTATCAGTAGGCTTTGCTTCTGAATTCAATGAATTTCACCCCAACAGATTTATGGAAGGCACACAATAACTTTCCATTTCCATACAGAGCTGCAAGGCTTAAAAGATCTGTAAGGCCTGAGGAAGAACTGGGAAAGTAAAAGGAAAAAGAAATAAAGAAAACAGCAGCACCAAGGGAGAGGAAAGGCCAGCGTTTACACCGTTTAGATTATTCTTTCTGGCATAATCTACACGCTACCACCAAATTCATTCTGGGAGAAGCCAGATTAAATACTGGCACAGAATACAGTAAAGAAAAAACGTTGGCACCAGACAGCAAAGCAAGTCCTTTCTACTTTTGAAAATGGTATTGGCTTTGCTAGACAAAAGTTTTATCGAGAAATATTGAAAATTGAGCAGCTGAATTAGAATCTTTTTCTTGTTCTAAACTACTTGGAGCAATGAAAACCAGAGGGAGAATGACTTAAAAAGTAAAAGATTCAGAAATTCTATAAGAAGGTTTTGCCTCAGGGGTGAATGGAGGCTGAGTTAGGGTTGTATTTACAATGAATCTGTCAACATCACTAATTAAAAGATTCAAATTAACTTTCAGAAATAATTATTTGGTTTTATCAATTAATTGACAAGTAAGTAACTTCAAAATCTGAGACTCAATATAATAATTTCTCATGTGTGTAAGACATGGAGAGCAGTAGAAACATTGTTTTGCACTTGTGGTAGTACAGCCACATTCAGTTGCAGAAAAATTAATTATTCTATCATTAGTCTTGCTAAATTGCCTAGGAAAGGGGATTTCTGCAAACTTTCTTGTTTGGTTTTTTTTCTCTTTTTTTTTTTTTTCAATTGTGCATTAGTTGGTAAGAGAGGGAACCTTTTTAGATCCCTATCTCCCTTTCCTGCAGTGCAGCCAACTTTTGCTATTACATATCAGGCATTAAGTTGAACCTAAAAATAACCCAAAAATGGCACCTTAAAGGAAGGTGCCAAAACAGAGAGGATGATGCTGTAGCTCCCACAGCTTGTCGTTATTATTTGGTTCAAAAACTAGAAACAGCCATTTTCAAAGTGCTATTTATTTTAAAATCCTGAACTGAGATGTTGCAGGCACAAAGGAAATCATCACTGCTCTGTTGTATCAAGATAATGTTCTCAGGGATTGCTGCAGTTAAAGCTCCCTACATTTACTTTAGCAGAACTGTATTATTCTGTGAATCTTCAGGAAGGATTCCACTCGAGATGGGGCATAACAGATAGTAGCTGGAAAATTGTTTGAAGGGATATAAAGAACTTTTGACTGGTCAGCAATTAATAGTGGTACTAGAATCACTGTATTTAGGGATGGATTTGGAAATTTTTGGGAACGTTGATGGCTGTCCCATTTGCTGATAAGAGGGATAATTATGGTAATGGAAAATGAAGAAGCTATGAACAGCCTGTGCTGTCTAGGATTAAGTTATTATTCTTACAAAGCTGAAATCTGAGAATAAACTATGCGTAGCTTAAAAAAAGAATTAAAAGCTGCAAAATAATATCAATATCAATAAAAATGAAGCTTATGTTTATGACATTCTGAACAACTTGAAAGATACCTTCATGGAAAGCTCTTTCTGGGGCAGTAAATCACCAATCAGGTGGAAGCCGGGACATTATGCACTGAGACTTAAGAGCTATATTGAAGAGTGGTTAAAAATAAGCAAGAGAAAGAAATATTTTGTGGCTTTGCTAAAGCCAATTTCAGTTAACAAAGGAGAATTAGATGCTTTAAAACATGACTGTTCTCCTTCTAGTCAAAGAAAAATAGTAATGTTTCCAGCGTAATCTAATTGCCTTTAAAACTGCAATGATAATGCACCTTTTGTGTTTCTACATTTATGTTAGAATTAGACAAAGTGCTGCTGATTTTTCAAAAGTAAAGCACAAAATCAATCTCTTATTCCTCTCTTCACCCCTCTCAAGCGTTTTTTCTGTAACTTGCCATCACAGTCCTAACCTCAAGCGATCAATTAAATTTCTAAGGCGGACAAATGCAATTTATTCCATTTCAATTTTCTGAGAGGAAATATTCTCTAATATTAATTCTTGAAGTGAGTTCATAAAAACAATTTTCTTCCTTGCCAAGTTTTGGGTGTTGGACAGAAATTCAGTTACTCTTTGACATATTAGGAACTAGTAACCAATATGAGGGCCTTTAAGCTACCAGGAAATAAAAAAGGATTCTTATGATGCCTGTCGTGTCGTTAGGCTTTTTAGCAAGAGTCAAGACTGCAAAAAACTATCCGATGTTCATGACTCTCAGATTTCCATTTCACTGCAAGTCCAACACATTACAGGACACATACTTGCTCTCTTTGCACCTATTCTATATATTGCAGATTCTATCTACCCATATTGATGCTTCCCTTTACAGTCTGTAAAACTAGTCCTGTGGAAAAATGTTATAGAATTGTAAATCAGGACAGGCTACTTCACCTTAATCTAGAAAACAGGAGCAGTATTTCCATGTGTTTTTCTGATGACATGCTATTTTAATTCTATTCAGTGCCTACTATAATACAAAAGCGTGTTTACTAAATAACTCTACTTTCTGTGCCACAGCTAGTTGTTCAGGATTTTCCATACATGTACTGTTTTGTTATGACTCTGTTTATAGAGGCTGGAGGGGAATGGACATAAGACAAGACCTCTTTCTAACCTAGGAAGAGCACTCTTGCTCCACGAAGTATTCTTAGTCTAATCGGTATTGAATAACATGAGATCCTGATGATATTAAGCTCCATTTATCATTCTTCAAGACCTATAAATGATTAGGCAACTTTGAAATACATTACCTTGGTAGAATACTACCCTATAGTAGTACAGTATAGAATCTGAGTGGTTTTACTTATATTTTTGTTATATTTGCAATCTCTTTACTTTATAGCATAAGCCAAATCTCATTAAGGTCAAAGGGCTTTGGTTCATGACATAGAAGTCCATTAAATTAATTTGCCTTTATGAAAAATTAAAAAATATTTTAATGAAGAATCCTACCTCTATTTTTTATCTCTGTCACAAATTTTCAAATGAGAGAGTTGTGGCTGACTACATTTAAGGAAATGTAATTGTCAACTTTTACAAAATGTTAAATTGAATAAGATATAGTTTAAACTAAAGGTAACCATATATACTCTGTGATGTTAAACTGAGCTCTGCTCTGTTTCAGCACTCCATGTTGGTGACGTGAGAGTATGTTCATAGCCCAGGATTAGATTGATTTTGGTTTGCTTTTTCTCCCTATGCATTCCACAGTTGCAGTAATGAGGAAGGTGGCAATAATTGGGAAGGGACTTGATTTGACAGCCATATACTCAGTATGCATGCTGAGAGGCAATTCTCTTCACAAAACTAGCTGTGCATGAAACAGAGGTGGGGGAAAAGGCTGGATCTTTGCGTGGACCCAGACTTAAAAACTAAGGGTAAATGATAGCTACCCACATTCGGGAAAAATGTTTCAGAGGTCATTCTTCAAATCTCTTCTGAGAAGATCAAGAGAGACAGAGCACAAAATGTGCAAAGTAAAATGTCATGATCTGCATAGTTATACACCCCAGCTTTTTGGTTCTGCAGCGTCTTGCATAGCCCCGTAGAGTTTGACTCCACTGCACAGATGAAGACAAATGAGAGTCTCATTTGTGATTCCAGGCACCTTTCAAAGAAACTACAGCATGTGTCTCAGTTTGGAATTCCATTACATATTTCTCCATATGCCAATGAGATTTTTGCCTATAGGTTTAATTCCAGTTGGTATATGTTAGCTAACTGCTGGCATCTGCTACTGTGCTGTAAAGAGTAAACTTTAACCTTAACCATCAAAGAACTCTCTTAATATTTAAAGAAAATGTTTAATGTTTAAACAGATTGTAAAAACTTTAATGAAGCCATTTGGAAAGTAGTTTGCATATGCCATTACACGTCTTAGCCTACCAGCATCAAAAATTACATCATTTTTCAAGCAGATGAGCTTCTCTATAGATATACTGCTTTCACTACAGCTCTTTTTCATAGCTCAAAAATACTATTTTTATTCATAGGGGTTGTATGTGCAAGATACTAGAATATGGTATTCCTTACAAAATGGTGGTGACAAAGGGACACGTGCTTGATGCGAACTAATGAGGCCAGAATAAATCTGCATGTTCTCAGTTAAGGAATCACTAAAGCAGGTATACAAAAACAGAAGAAAAATGGAGATTAAAGAGTGAAGTATAGAATTGAATATTCTAATGAGATTTCTGTATGTAGACACAATATTTTCAGTATAAAGGGTAAGACAGCAGCTACTTGATGATATAAATCAGAAATTATGTGGCTAATTACTGATATACCATAGTTATAAAGTCTGCTATTATCAGTTTATTTGTAGCTGTTTACCATCCATCATGTAACTCATAGCTAAAAGAGAGGAAACAATTACAGCATTTCCACATAAATTTGAGGGGAGCTACAGAGACTGCAGATTAACGTTCTTTTAGCATGGTTAAGTAATCAGGAACATCAGTCAGATAACAAGGGATTTTGTTGAGAAATTCAGATTGAAAAACATGGTAGTATATTCCTTTCACAGAAATCAAGATTTTCTTGTGTTATTTTGAGTCTTCTTGTTAAACCCATACAGTAAGCAGCTTTAGCTTTCTTTATAGCATTATACTATTCTACAGGGTTCCATAAGATCTTACGGGACATCTGGTCAAACAATGCATCTGGCACATTTCCAATCTTCAGCTTTTTCTGCTAAACACAGAAAATAGCTGTGTAGAGAACTGGAATTCATTGTACACTTCCTTGCAATCTGTTTTAAAAGTAATAATTATTATGAGCACTGTGCATGTGGGGTATATTCAATTGGAGATAAGAAGGCAATTTATAAACGAGGGCAGCCTGTTTGTAATGGACCCAGTGGCTCTGTAGAGAAGCATTGAGTTATCAAGCTATGATGGTCACACTCAGAAGTACAAGGCTCAGCCAGCATGCCTGTGACACAGCTGGAGCCTCAGGAGAGAAAACTGGAAGTGGAATGTGCAGGACACGGACAAGGGGTTGCTTCTCTTCAGGGTGCTCAGGCTAGAGCTGTAATGATAGCTAATATTAAGATATGTGAGCTCTTGGACTTACAGAAAGGTCTAAAACTGTGAGTTCTGCTGTTTTCAATATAAGTTAGGTGTCTTAAAGTTGGAAGAAATTTCTACCTACAGCTTCAGGTATCTACACTTAACAGACATATGTTGAATGCAGCATAAGCTGTTCTTTATCTTCTTGTTTTAACTCTGCTTACAACCTTTTTATGTCTGTAGAATTTTCTTCTTTCAGAAACAAAAAGAACAGGGACATTTCTACATCCTCCCCAATTGTTTTGAACAGCTGAAAAATGAAGGCTTTGCTACAGACCTTTTCTCAAAAAAATATAATCTCGGTAGAATATAAAAAAATAAAAGCAAGGTTTTTTCCTAATGTAACTAATTTCCAGAGTCTGTACTTTAAGTAAAACTGGCTAAAACAATGGCAAAATGATACTAATACCATTCCGATACAAATAAATCTCCCCAAATCATATTTTAGTTTCTTATTCTTGTTAGCAGGATTAGCTGCTTCTTCAGACCTTTCTATTAACCATAGCAAGTTGGTCACCTGGACTCTTTGCTGAGCAGCACTGCCTGAAGCCCCCGTCTATCGCTTTTGAGTTTGAACCTGCAAGGGTTCAAGTATTAGTTGTCAAATATGTTATCTTATATCAGAAAACCAATGGTGTTATATACCTCAGAAGATAATGAAAACTTCATTCTAGTATGAAATTTTTCTTCAGACACTGTGCCTGTGGTGTGCTGGAAGAACAGATTCCTCCTGCACAGCACATATGCAAAGACTGATAAGAATCTGGTACTGGTGGTAATAATGTTTGAAAGACAACTTTCTTTTCTCCGTCTTTCTCTTTGTCAATCATTTATGTGGAAACACCTGATCTCTTGCAGTGCCTTAAAGGTTATTTTTTCTTAAGTAGAGTTCCTCAGCAAATCACAACAGCTGCCAATTAGACTGCTCATTTCAAAATGATGCGAATTATGTTTTGTCGTGGTTGCTCCTTTGCTAATTATCAAGGCTATTTTCCTGTAAGGAGGGTTTTCCTCAGTTTAGAAATACTCATGAATTTTTTAAAAGTCAAGAGGCTGAATTGTAAGAGCCATTATATCCTGACATTTGTGTGGCCTTTTCTTCCTAGAAGTGTAAACTAATTATCTGTAAACAATCCAATGTCTGATAACAGAAAATAGTAGTCATTAACCATAGATAAATTAATATAGGCCATGTGCTTTACAAGTAAGCACAGCTCTGATTGTTCAGTCTCTTAAACACAGGGCACAAGCATGCCCTGTGTGATGGTGGAGTGCTTAAGATAAAGGCAGTAAACCTGTTTCATTTTGTGCTGTTGCTCCCCATGATTTTAGACGGCTGCTTCTCCCCAGCACAGTATGGGTGCTCAGTGTATGGAGTGGAGCCCTACGCACACAGCAGATCGAGGCAGTTTGGGCAGTAGTAGCACACAGCAATCTCTACTCAGCTGCTCCCCTTTTCTCACAGAAAGATAAAAGCAGTAGCTGCAGTTCCTGGTATGTGACTTTAACAACAAACTCAGGAGAAAACATTCTGCTACCGGAGCATTCTTACGAAAAGAGCTGATGGAAGAATGCTGTAAGATTATTGTGCATCTAGAGAAAGGAATTGTTCCAATTCTGAGTGTAGGTCTGCTTGTAACTTGTTCACAAGATATTTAAGCCAGCAGAAGAGCAGTAGAATACTAGATCGCAGCGACAGTGCTTCATTTGGATGTAGGGAGCCAAAACCCAACTTCAGCCACCTCTTTTGTGTTTAACGCTCTTTTTACTAAACATTGTCTGATGGTGTTCAGGAACCACACTTTTGATTCATTGATTTATTTTTCCCCCCACTTCCAGTAGATTTGGACATCTCTATTGCCATACTTCAATTTTTAATTTTTAAGTTATTATCTCCTGTCATGTTCCAATTTGCTTCAGAAGTGAGTCTATAATTACGGATGGAACAGCATCAAGTCTATAATCTATATAGAGGCTATTTGATGACATATCAGGGTCAAGAGACTATAATGATTTGATTTACAGTTTCTGAGGAATTAAAAATCTGTATGTTTCATAACTTTTGTCAGCCTGTTTAAGTTAGTATGGTTAATTAGCATTAAATTAACATCCTTACACAACCCTTTTACACCAAACTGTCTTTGGAATATAGCTCAATTTATGATCCAGCAATCAGCTGCTTGATCCCTAGCCCTTCTTAGAAAAACATATAGATATATCAGAAATGAGCTAAGGAAGTTTTGAAAACTTAATGTATTTTCAAGGGATTTACAGCAGATATTAGCTCTCTGCAAAGGGATGAATTTTAACAGAGATAATGATGTCTGCTATGTAGTATGGAGATTAAAATTTGAAACAGTCGGTACTGTGTCCATCAGAGAGCAAGGACCAGACACCAGTCTGAACTTTATCAAGTCCCTTTAGTGTAAATTAATTTGCTGGCACAGTCCTAGTAAGACTACATGCTTTGGTAAAGTTGCTCGGAAGTTACACAGCACTGAGTTCTCTTGTTTAAACTTTCCGCTGTTCTCAAGCTTGTGTAAAACCTTGGAGGAGAAGGGCCACTGAAATCTTAATGTGGCATCCTGTGTGTACTGCACGCCCAGTGCAGCTGAACAATCATGACAGAAGCTTTTGTCTACAAGGCGGGTGTTCCCTAAACAGTTTGCTGTGAGGATCAGCAAAAAGTGTAATTATTTAACTAGTAATGTGGTTAGAACGGCTATCACACTTCACTTGAGAAAGCAATCTTCATGAGGTTGCTAGACACAACTATTTCAGAGGTGACTATGTAAACGAGGGTTAGACTGGTGGAATAAATAGGGAGAGGCAGGGCAGTATATGATATACCTCCGTGATGGATGGCTGGACATGCTTTCCCATTCCTTCTAGTAATTCCCTGGCTCTACTTCCATAGGAGATGTGTTTCAGAATTCTCTTTCCAGATTTCCAGAATTTATAGCTTGTTGGCACTGTATTTTGTCTGAGAGCAGAAGTCTCCATACCCTTGCACACTTAACCAAAGAGAGGTACTGTCTTGTTCCCTGCTGGTTTTGGGTTTTTTTTTGTTGTGGCTGTTCCCTGGAGTTAAACGAACTTAACCAGAAAATGATGTACGTATGATGGATAACATTTTGTACCCATAATTAAGAGCAGCTTCTCGCTTTCTCTACTCCACTACTAGGAATCTGTGCTGGTCTTAGCTTGGCATTTGAGTGAAAGTGGAAGAGGGCAGAAAGAAAAAATTAGCGATGAATGTCTTCTCTCCCTGCAAAAACCATGGCATTGTTCATACAGCTCTTGCTAGAGGTGACCTGTAGGGATTGACATTCTGCCTGCTTTCAACAAACCAGTAATTTCTACTTATTGAGCAACACCCTACCCAGCCATTGACTTGTAGCTGGGGCAAATTAACTCAACACATCCCAACACAACAGTACCTCTGAAAAACCTAATGTAAAATCTGAACTACAGTGTCCCAATTTTGAGAGGCAACTGTTGTTTGCCTGCAGCATAACGTGAGGTTATATTAGCAGCTGTAAATAATTCTAGAGAAAGTGGGACATAATCAACTTCTAGCAGTTTTGTCCTCTCCTTCACTAAAGATATATTGGATAAATTAAACTTTAAATGTATGAAACTCAGAAGCACTCTGTTTGACCTAATCTTGTTGCCATGGATAGCAGTGTCAATTTATACGGAAAAATCGCTATGACCACTATGATGACTTAAAAATAGTGCCATAATACATCATTTATGTTGAAAACAAACAATAAAAACACACAGAGATGGATATAAATACCTAGTGAGAATTGGGATAATTAGATTGAATGAAAACTCTAAATCTTTATTATCTTACTTTCGACAATGGTAAAATAATCCATTGTTTCTGACAAGATTTGTGTTACTTTATACTTTTTGTAAGTTTCAGATGCTTGAAACCTCATATTTCTCTTTCATGGAATGTTAAACAGTGACTGGATAATAAAGAATGCATGGGGACTGATAATTACATGGCATCTTTATACAGCTCTTCTTAATAGAGGTTCTTAAATTCTCATTTAAGAACTTCAGATAAGTTTTTATTTTATATCAATACCTGAAAAAAATGAAACCAGTAGTTTTTTATTTCATTTTATTTTTTTTAAGTGTTGAGGTATTATGAGAAATCCACCACTCAGCATCATGGCCAGAAATACCACCATGCTGACTTTTACCATGAAGCTATGAAATTTTAACAGCCGGTAAAAAATGCAAAGAAAATTATGCAAAGCTGTAGAGAAAACGCATTTGTTTAAAAACAGCCAACGCAATTTCACAATCTGATTTCCATGTTTTTTGTTAGCTTTTGCTTCAGCCTTAACTCACTGTTTTGTCAGTGTGCATTACAGTTCACTAGTCCTTATTGAAAGACCTGTCATATTGTAAGAAAAGAGAGAGACTGCTTTGGAATAATTCTATAAATGAACTCAAAAGACCTTGGTTTTGGCCAGTAATGAGTAATAAAAATGGCTTAAATTGGGAGCAAAATTGTCTGAGCAACATTATTAATTTTAAATGCACTGAAGCCATATATGATTATGAAAATGCCAAGTGAGTGGCTTAGTAAATTTGCTTGAAGAGAATTCTTGGGGGGAGAGAAAGAAAGAGGCAGTGCAGGTCTCGCTGAAACAGCTGCATATGAAAGGGTAATCTTTGGATTAGAAAGTAAATTAGAAGAATTCAAAGGAATTTAAAAACAGTTTTTGAACCATATCGTAAGGGAGGCTGAGGATTAAGGTCTTATGGAGGGAAGAGAAAAACAGAATAGAAGGGGTGCATAAAATTCATAGCTATATAGAGAAACACATAATCCCTTTTTTGTGCATTCAAGGGTAGATTCAGTTTATTTTCACTATTTTATGTTGTGCTGTTGAAATGGAGTGAATAAAAGAATAAACAGGACAAAACCAGTATACGCTTAAACTAAATGTTAGATAATTCTGTAATTGCAAAGGTTAATGTGTAATCAAGAATACCACGGCCTTTCTTTCTTTCTCTTTCTCTCTCTCTCTGATCCTATGCATCACTAAATCATGCAGATAGCTCCCTGAAAAGCCTTGTATTCAAATTGTAAGTTATATGCAAGGGTAGTAATGTCATATGGAATTCAGTATTTCTGCAAAATAGAAACAATTTCGTAGTAGATGTAAATGTTTTTTCCCACATGATACAGTTACCAGAGAAAGGTTTTCTTCTCTGCTGGAATACTTTTCAAAAGCATCAGCCTCTGCTGGTATGAAGAAACACAATCGAGAAGGCTTATCCTCTTCGATCGCAAACACCTTATTCTGGAAGTACTGACCAGAATCTTTTTTGTGATTTAAAATCTGGCAGAGTCTGACAGGTGAGCTGACATTGTGGCCAGGATTTTTTCTATCAAACTGGTAGAAAATTGGATTTTTGATTAAATTGAGATGTGCAAGAAGCGATGACATTTTCTATGTAAAAATCCCAATACTTAAAACAGAGGAAGTGCTGAAAAAGGTACCAGATTGCATCATGAAGATCATAGTCTTGGACCATATATTTTCATTTTGTTCTAGGAGATAGATTTTCTACAACCTGGTTCTTGGGACATAGGAGTCAACATTCAAAGGGAAGAAAGTTGCATTTAAATGACTTCTCACAGGATGTAGCTAGTGGTGATGTAGTCTAAAATTACTCCTTGTGCTGAGAAGTATTTTGAACATTGTGACACCACATATCTAGTATTCAGAACAGCCCCATTTTTTAAAAAACTAATTACAGTTGCACTCGTCACCTATTCAAACAACAAACAGATGACCAAATTTCTCTTGTGTTTAAATGCTAAATAATTCAATGAAAAAAAAAAAAAAAAACAACACCCTTTCTAATTATATCAGATTTTTTAATGTAGCAGAAATGAAACGATACCATTGCTCGTGTGAGTGGGCCAGACTGCAGTTTATACAGTTCCTTTGCAAAAGTCCACATGGATTTAATCTCTCAGGCCACCTCTCCCTTATTTACCAGAACTCTTAGATTTCCTTAATTTTGTAGCATTTTTTTATGGAAGGTAGTGTAAACTTGTCTCCTTACCCTTCATCTCCTCAACTGACATGAACAGATCATATTCTTTTTTTTTTTTTTTTTTGCTTATCCAGAGAATTGCTACTGTTTTCTTGGTAATGTCTTTAGACTTTCCCCTAATGAAGACATGACCTCTTTCCTTTGCATTAGCAGAATCCCATACAGCTATATTCTGGTATCTCTGTCCATTCCTTACACCTGTTGAAGACACAAAGTCAGTTATTTCCAGGCCTTACCTGTCTAGTTCTCATTTTGGAATCTGGTGACAGATTGTTGTAGGTATAATGGGCCTGTGTAACTCCACAGAAAAGGACTGCAACAATACCTGAAATTCAAAGAAAAAACAGAGTTAGCTGATTCTATTTTTTTACTTAGTTTTGTCAGAGTGCTGCATAAAAAAAGCTAATTAGACTGTTAATAGCATTTTGGAAAAAAAAAAAAACATTCAAGATATTTGTAATAACAGCATCTTTCAAACAAAACAGATTTTTTTTCTTTGCTAGAAATCATGAAGTTCTTGAATTTTCTACCTAGTCCATCATGGATTCATAGTGTTTCCACTGTTGTGTATTTGGCCAAAAACTGTAGAAGATTTGTTTGAATTAATACAGGGTAATATCTGACCATAATCTTACTGACAATTGGACAAGGCTAACGTAATTGTAATATGAAGGACTTAACACTGTTCAGAAATTTTGGCAGGTACTGAATAGGAAAGGAAAAAATAATTTTATTGCATTTAAATGGTTTGAGAGTCCTCAGTACTGAATGACTGCAACAGGATAAAGTAATTTCTGTCTGTCCCTGATTGTTAGCCATACTGAAGCTGTGTGAGACAATGTGCAAGGTGGACAACAACATATTGCTTAAAAGTAATTCTCTGGCAGATGCAGGCTGCCTTGCCCGAAATGACTAGGTCAATGACTGTAGTCATGTGGCAGCAATTATACTTCCCAGCTTGTAGAAGGTCTTGAGAAGCAGGGCAGCAGGTTTATCAGGCATAATAACAACTTTGTATTATTTGTATTACAGTGATATTTCTTATTTTTGAATAAGAAATATCCCTGGCTCTGGTGCTAACTCACTAGCAGTATTATAGTTAAAGCAGCTGGTAAGACTGTAACTGGAATTTCCTGTCAGTGCTGGATACAGATAAGGCAGAAGGAATCCACACGAGGAGAAAATGGAAAAGGAAAAATTAGTGTGCACCAGTAACCATATGTAAATGCCTACGAAAGAAAAAAGCTCTGTACTTTTCTTAAACTTGGGGCACGTCTACATAGATAATTGTTTACGCAACAGCTCAAGGCTTGCTCATGTCGATTCCAATCATCATTTCCCTGGAAACCTCCACATGCATTTCCTGACGCATGTGGAGTGTGCGAGTTCTGCTCATTTTCTAGATGCCCACCACGTGAGCAACGACTGGTTCTGCAGGAAGCCAGCCTGTGGCACTGTCACTGAGTGCCCACGATCTGGAGCCTCACAGACAGGCAGTTTCCCCACCATCTACCCCACAGTGCTTTGGTTCTTGTGCCTTTCAGCCCTTCTACCCCTGGCCTCCTGTCTAAGAGCTACAGCGTGCCCTAATTAGCATTTTTTGCTTCCTCATGGGCTGCAAATTGTTAGGTAATTTTTAGCTCACAGGCTGCTGATGTACTGAAATGACAACGATGTATCCAAGGAAACATGCCAAGGCAACAAAGCAAGCAAAAAGATACCTGTCCAGATTTAAGCAATATCCATCCTTGCAATGTGAGTGTGCAGCAGCTTTCTAGGCATTTATTGTGTTAAACTAGCATGAACTGAAACATAGAAACCAATTTTACTGGAAGTAAAGAGCACAAAGTAGATCTGTGAAAATAATCCCAGTCTGTGCCTTCACTCCTGGGTGTGACTCTGGGTAGGCCTTCCTCCAGCTTCTCCAGGATGGTCACTCTCTTGAATTTACAAATGCCAGCAAGAAGAGGCTTAGTAAGGGGGCAGAATTCACCGTGCTGCAGGCTTTAGCCCAATATAAAACAATCTACTGCTTCAAAAGGATTAATAGAAATAGGCCAGGCTTCATACAGTCCCAGGAAAAAATGGATGGTAAAGTACTGAACAAGTGTAAGGAGAAAGTGTTGATGCCCCAACAGGTTCTTTGATAGGCTTATCCAAAATTCTAAATGTTTGAGTTTTAGCAGCATGAGGGCCCTGGAGCAGAGTGAAACATCCTCCTCCCCTAAAGCATGGTACAGATAAGGAAACACATTGAAGTAAAAATTTAGACAACGCTGGAACTGTTTAATTTGGGAGAGTGTGTGTGTGGGAACAGCACATTGCCACATACCAGTTAAAGTTAAACCTTACCATCTCTTTCTCAAGTTTCTGACTCTCTTTGGATTGCTAACCATGAAAATATCGCCCAGCAAAATCCAACTTTCTTTTCTTGCAAGCCTCTCATTTCTGGGAAGGCCTGGCATTGATATGCCTTTGATGGAAGAAAAAGGTATGGAGTAAAAAATTCTAAGATGGATTTGGCACAAGGTGTAACAGCTATCAGATAGAAAATGAGAAAGCAAATATTTTTTTTCCCCCATAAATCACTGTGAACATTTTCTTTGCTTCTGGGTTCTTTTTATATTGTAAATTCACCTGTGCTACTTCTACAGAACACAGTCTCTGCAGCCAAGAGAAATCCCCCTGAGCTTTAGCTGATGTGTCTTTACTTTTTGAGATGTATTTTCCTATGTATGTTTTGTTTTGTTTTGTTTTTCTAAAAACACTAAGACTTTTCTTTGCAGTAAATAATGTGGGGTGTAGCGATATTGTCACTGCCTAAATACATTCTGGTTTGTGATTTTTGTGAGGTCTAAATGTTCTCTTAAATGTGCCTTTTTCTGTGCAGAACTGATCTAGGGAGTTTAACAATTCTCGGGGCATTAATGATATGCAATGGGATGCTCAAAGAATGAAATTTCAGTTAAAAAATATAACCAGTCAGTAACATTGCTAAGTATCCTGGCTCCAGGCTCAGTAACAGAATTGGAGATAAGAGTTTTTGATTCACTTTCTTCTACATAAATCAGCATCATGCCAAGTCTTGCATTTTTAAAATTGACTATTAAATTCAACTACGATTATAAAATGTTTTTTGACTGCTAAGAAACTGTTAATTATGGGTAGTGAGGGAACCAAGAGTGACATGAAGAATAAAATGGCCTAAATCTGGTTTTACAATGGGAATGAATGATCTGAACCACGCAATTATGCAAGTGTAGAAACAAGGTATCCTGTTTCCAGGGAAGACCAGGGGAATGCAGTGGAATATTTCAATTGCTACAATTGAAGGCTTTAATATGTACCAGTCATGCCTCTCGCAATGAATGCTTCATTAAGAGGCTTGGAGAAAATTGTTTGTAATGCATTTCCATAAAAATGATTACTTAAGAGTAATGACCAATTACATGTTATTGCAACTACAAAGGAAATAGAAGTACCTAAAGAGGCAAACACAGGACTTTTAGTTAGAAGGAGAAAGCAATCTGGATTTCTTAGGAAGATTATTGAAGCTGGATTTTGAAATTAGCTGGGTACCAAGTTACAGTATGAACTGTGTATGGCACGTAAGTCAGGTTGTTAAATTTTTGCAGGCTTTCTTTGCAGAGGAACAGATAAGACCAGACATGTTAATACTGGAATGGTAAACAGAAAGTGTTTATGAGATACAGGAAGGCAGATAAAGGGAGATGGGTTTTTTTACCAGTCCTTAGTGCTCAGTGCTTTAATTTCAGGGTGTTGGAGACTCAGGTCACTTTTTCAGACCTGTTACATTGTTCCATTTTTAAGTGGCAGATTTAGCAATTACTGAGATACTTTAAATGCTGAATCTAAAGTAAACAGGGAATGTTTTGAGTTGAAATGGGCGACCAGTTGAAAGTGCAATACAGCTGCTTGTGTCTATAAAGTAAGTTACTGAAATTTTTCACTTAGTATAAAAAATGAGAAACCTCACAGTAAAATGTTGATAGTCTCTAGTAAAGTTTCAGCTGCAGCTCAACCTTTTTGAAGAGGTTTTATTAGAAATAAAAGCCTACCGGTTTATTTGATGGTTTTGCTCCTTATATAACAGAGAAATAGTGATAGCTTATCAGCTACTTATATAGCTAGAGAACTTATTCTTACATTAGTTTTGCTGAGTACTTTTAGTTGTAATTATTTCTAGGACAAAAGCTGGTAATATTAGAAGGTAATATAGGATAAAGGAGTTACATATCTTTAAAAGTACTTTGCTGATGATGTGCAGTCGGTTGTCTCAGTGGAGGCGAGGGACAGTAGCAAAGGCATAAGGAGTAGTAATGGGTTGGCAACTACAGAAAGGTCTGAGCACGATCAGGTGGGAGATAGGGCTGGTCCCCCTCAAAAAGTGGCAGGACAATTAGCCCAGCTGAAACTAAGTTTGAAGGGGAAAGGGGGGAATCGGTCAGTGGAGATGCAAGGCTCATTGATGGATTAGGAACTATGGCTGAGCCTAGGAATGGACAGAGAGAAGTTAGTTCTTCCTGTACCAAAAGGGTGGTGTGACCAGTAGTCCAGCTGAAGTGCTTTTACACATATGCGCACAGCATGGGCAACTTGTGTGGCAGGAAAGCTATGATGTAGTTGCCATCATGGAAAAGTGGTGGGATGACTCGCGTGACTGGAGTGCTGCAATGGATGGCTACAAACTCTTCTGAAAGGTCAGGCAAGCAAGCAGAGGAGGAGGGGTGGCCATGTATGTTAGGGAGGATTATAGTAGAGTGAATACGGGTAAGAATCAGGGGAGGGCCAGCAAGGCTGATATTGTGGTAGGAGTCTGTTACAGACCACCCAACCAGGATGTAGAGGTAGACAAAATCGAGTACTATGCATAGTTTTGAGCCCCTTACCTCAAAAAAAGACATTGAGGTGCTGGAGCGGGTCCAGAGAAGGGCAAAAAGGCTGGTGAGGGGTCTGGAGAGTAAGTCTTATGAGGGGAGGCTGAGAGAGCTGGGGATGTTCAACCTGGAGAAGAGGAAGCTGAGGGGAGATCTTATCGCTCTCTACAACTGTGCCAAGCCATCCCTTCTCCCTCGTTACCAGGGGGAGTCTCCCTACTTCTCTCTATGACACAACACAGCACATTAGTTATGAATAAAGGAATGAAAACAACAAAGTTGAGAATTTAAAGCCCAGAATAACTTATGGAATAACGTCAGCCCAAGGAACTAAAGCCAATAAGGTACCTGCACTTCTCCTAGGTTCATCACTTATAAAAAGCTGCTTATTTATTTTTGGAGGAAAAGCTTTCTCACTAAGTAGACTGTGGTCTCCTGTGAGCCCCTGAATAAACAGCCAGGTGTCAGGGACATCACAAATGTTCAGACAAGAATTACAGAGGATGAGAAAGCAGCAGTAATTTATTATCACAAGCTATTTCCTTTATCAGAAAGCAATCATTTTGAGCTGGGCTTTGAAAAACAGTAGAGGAACAAAGATGATCCTCTCCAGCATTTTCTCCTTCAAGATCTATTGTCTTTCTTAGCTTCATAGCACACGTCTTTGGCATGTAAAATCGGAGGTGGTTGGCTGTAATTTTTCCGCTTTTACACTGATAAGTTCTATATGACTTTGAAGTATTCATTAATTGAATACATAAATGTAAATATATTCACATACATATATTTGAGGGCATATTTGCAGGTATGTTAATCTCTTTGTATTTGAATATCTATTTAGTTCAAACACCTGTAGACAGAAAGGGTCTAACTGAGGTGAACATAAAATGCTCATGTACATCATGGAATCTTTCACAGACTAATGACTGTATCGGATCAGTTAAAAATTAGCAAATTTTGTTAATTATAAAGTAAAAGAACAAGCAAGTAATAAAAACAAGTTGTACTTTCCTCATTTATTTTGACAAGTATTTAATTTAAATTATTTATGATTTTTATCTTAGCGTACTAGTAAATATTCTGTACTGAAGTTAAAAATGAAAGCAACTCCATCAACACTGACCTTAGTATAGTAATCTATTATTACAACTTTGCTCAGCAGTCAGGAATGATATACTTCAGGGCAAATTAGAAAGTGCACAAATTAAATTCTACCATATAAGAATCAAGTTATCATGCATATGTCACAGCTTGGTGATAGAGCTATAAGATTAATAACCATAATGTTAATTTATAATTTACAGTTATCAGTATAATAATTGTGTAGTCATCCCAGATTTTTATTTTGATTTGCTGGTTTGGTCACATTAATTTTTCAACCAGGGTCAGGCCCATATTTTGTGTTATATATCATGGGATATCTTGAGGTAGAGGGGTAAAAGATTTTATAACACCTGTACTATTCTCCACTCACATTATATTTAAAAAATCTGCATACTAAACAAGTGAGCTCTACCACCTACTACACCTACACAAAAACCAGTATAGCCTGTTATTTATAAATGATGATGTACTTCAATATTAGACATCAAAAGGCTTGTAGTGATTGAAGAACTGATGTGGAAACCATTATAAGGATAAAGATATTTTGCAATTACTTTACTTAATGGCTACAGGAAAATACCGATATCTAGTCCTTTGAAGGTGATTTAGAAGGAATGAACAGAGAAAACACAATATCCAAGGAAAATGAAGAGGAATATAGGATAAAGAAGACTTCAAAATAGGAATTTAGTTCATTGAAGGGAGTGGTCAAGCAGATTCATTGCATGGTTATATTCTCTTAATTCTAATGGTTGCTTTTAAGGAGAGACACTTGTCTGTACAACCAGGTGGTTTATGCATTAAGTAAGACAAAGGGCAAAGCAAGTAAGCTGGACATGACTGGAAATGGTAGCGTATGAATTAAGAGCTGAGTGTGTTCTGAAGGATGACTGGCTTTCCTTCATGCTCCCTGCGCCTTCTGCAACAGGTGATTCATACATCACATAATAATTTGGGAGACTGCGCTTTTACATAGATTTCTTTGCATGGGTATGAGAAATCACAGGCACCTCTGAAATCTATACCTCTCAGAACGTAAGTCAGATGAAGATTTCTTAATCAGTACAGTGATTCTTCTACTGAATGTAAGGTTTAAAATCATATTATGAAAGGAGGGGAGCTGGAGCTATTTCAGATGAGATTGAGAGAAGATGAAAGAAACATCAAAACTGGTTAAACCAAACAACTAAAAATATCCCCTCTAAGTGTAACGTTAGCACAGTACTAATAAAGTCAATGCATTTACAAAGCACAGCTTTGAACTTCTGAAGCTACAAGGAAGGCTCCATGAGTTTTTTCTACTGTAACACTTTCTGACAGAAGTCTTTCATAGAAACTAAATTGCATCTGATTTTATCTATGTCATGGAATACACTCCTTTGTTCAGTTCATGTGCTCCCCTTTTTACTCACTGGCCTGAAGATTTTGGCAGTAAACAGGATGCAAATTAATAATGCAAAGATGCCAGAAGATGTATATGTTAATACCCATTCAGAAATAATTTTATTGTGTGCTTAATATTAAATAAGTAACATGCTGGTTCCACAGAAGTCAGTAGAAATATAGCTCTTGACTTCAAAAGACTTTGAAGATTTTGCAAACAAGCCAGCATAGGCTGCATTAACACTCCATTAAACGGTTCTCTTCCCCTGACTATCCTTGATGTTAATTAGAGCTCTAGATTTCAGAGGTGACGCTATCAAGAACGTTAAAATGATTGAACTCTCACAAACTTTGATCTTTCCAATCACATTATACAATAGGTTGCAGTTGAGATAAATGATTTCCATTTCCATTTGTTGCCTAAATTTCTGTGGACTCTTTATGTTGTAAAAAGCAATCCCTGAGTACGTACTTTGATTTCACAGTTTCTTTCTCAGTATTAAAAAAAAAACCGATCAGATCTTATGGTCTTTCTACCCACCCCTAGGACACAACTGTACTTTTTCTGTTGCAAAAGGTGCTCATGGAGGTCCACTGAACAAGATTAAAAAAAAAACCCAAATAAATCCAGAGGTGGCTCCAACCCACTGGCAATGTTGGCGATAACTCTTTCCTCTGCTTAGTCATTGATAGTTGGGAAAAAGGAGGAGCAGGGCATGCAGTGCATGCAGAGGAGCACACTCTGACAATCATGTGGCACTTCCTCATTTTCTTCCTCATATTTACCATCAGCTTTGGTCCTACAGCTGAGCAGAAAACAGTAGATCAGTAGTGGGACTAATAGTAATAGATGGTACAATAGATGAAATAGATGGGACAGTGTAGACAAGGTGGGGAAGAAAGACTGAGGACTCTAGCCTGATCTACTAAGGCTGTCTGGAAGAACTTTTCAATGGTCCTACAGATTTGTTCTTAAAGATGAAACCATCTCCAATATAGCAAATGGCTTTTAGAAACTTTATACATGATGTCGTGCCCAAAATAAACATGCCATTTTCCCATACTCAAGGCACATTATAAAACTGCTTTTATTCAATAAAATGCAACACTTACCTGTAAGACCAGCAGCTTCTGCTGATAAGAAGGCACTCCAGGATAGGAGAAAAAACAGACCTGTCTCCAACATAGGGAACTCACACAGCTTTGTAAATTTTGTCAAGTGCTAAAAGATTACTAAGGAAAAGTAAAAACCCAACTCTTTTGGAAGTTAAAATTGCCCCCTGCCTGATAAAAGATTGAAGAAAGACAGCCCCCCTGCCATACTCCTCTATACAACTTGAATCCAGGAAAAACTACCCAGCTCCTAAACTATATTAAACAAAGAGGAAAATCCAGCATAGGTTTTAAGTGGGTGAATGCTGCAAGTTGGCCATTTCAAGTATATTTATGGTTTTTGTACTAATGCCTAATTGACTCCATTTGGTATTCTTTTCCCAGGAAAAGGGCAAAGAAAGCAATTTTGTCCAAGTTTGTAAACAAATTGACACTTGTTTACATTTGCATCCAGGCAAGAAAGATGAAAATCGCTGCCCTTTCTACAATAGTATTTGATATGAAGAACTGTAAAACACAAGAAAAAATGTAGGGCAACAGACATGACTTTTATTTCTAGTTTAGGTTATCTGATGGACTTGATTGGTAGTCTCGTGTTTGCCCTGTATTTTTGTATAATTGTTGACAGTCTGTAGTTCATAAAATCATGTTTTGACCTCAAAATAAATACTTTGCTTTTCTATAAATGTAATTATTTGTAAATAGTAAAGACCAGAGTCTTGTCTGTTAAAAGGAAATTTCCATATTAAGTTCGTTGTAGACTGTGACAAGTGAAATTTCCTGTCAATTTATGATTTGACTGTTAGTTTGTGAAGTCTTGAATTAAGAGTGAGAAGATTCAAGCTTAAACTAAAGATATCACACGTTTTTTCCAACATATATAGATTTTCTCTCTGAAAACAAACCATAAAGGATATTAAAGCTGTGACAATAGCATAAGAGGATCCCATAGCAATCGATCCAGCAAAGATCCCTAGGAAATTTCCCAGTGACTGGAAGAAAGCAGCAGCATCAAATATATTAGGATTCTCCTTAGGACTGTAAATGGATATGGAGCTGAAAAGAAAACAAAGGGATGGGGGAGAGAAAAAGAATGAATTCATTAAATCACATTGTTATGATATTGGAATCAGTAATTGAAAATGGACATTGTTAGGGATTCAAAATGTAAAACAACACTTCTCTGGGCTGATAGCAGTTGGGAATACAAAGCAGATGGAGAGTGTGGGGGAGGGGAACACAGTTTATTTTCCAGGTGTTACACTGGAAATCAATAGTCTACTATCAGTCAGTAAACATTTTTATACTAGAAGTACCATAAAGAATATTGTTTCCAGGCCAACTAAACATTAAAAGGTGGTAGGTGTATAAGAAAACTGCAGGGAAGATAGATAACTTTGAATTATTTATTGGCCATATGTCTTCAGAGCAGTTATATATTCACAAATATTCTTGATAAAATGTGCAGCTTTATGGCTGAGGCTCAAATGGGTGACACAAATCACAGCAGGTACCAAAACCTGCAGCAGCAATCTTGTCATAAACCACCTGGTAGTTCCCTTCTTGGTGTACAGCTTCCTTCCTAAATAGAGCTGAAAGCCTATCAAGAGTGCAACCATAGGAAACCTTGTGGACAGAAGGAATGTTGTCCCACAGAAAGAAACTACTGCAGTTGTCAAAGGTCATGTCCTATATCCCACTCCTGAGTACAGCCATCAAGAGTGTTTTTGGATGGGAAATGATACCACCAAAGGGAGGACCATGCACTAAAGCACTTTTGAGAGTTTCAGGGTTGTTACTTGCCACTAGTCAGTTACTGCCCAGAACACTAGTAACACCAGGGGTGTATGGCTTTTTTCTTTTGAAACATTAAATGTAACAGATACAAAATAGGCCTAAGCCTCCCAAACACTAATTAAGCAACATTTTACATCTTTGTGGCTCTGCTTTCAGTACTGTAGGTTTTTTGTGTTCAGTGTCAAAGAAAGTGTATTGAGCTTGGCATTGGATTCCAGAAAGCAGCTTGGATTGCTGGCAAATGATTGGTATTTTAAGCATTAAAAATTTAGAATTTTTAGTGTTTTGAATATTTTAAGCTCTTGCATATTAAGAACACTATCCAGGCAGTCTAATGTCTTCCATCTGGAGATGAGGCTTAGAGATGAAGCTCCGCATGGAGGATTTTCTAAACAAACAGTTGCATTAATTCAGGAATCTCCAAATAACATGAAGACATGTGAAAAGAGATGTCATGCTTTCTGCTTGGAAAAACAGGCATAAGGATTTAAAAGGCATACATACTACATATGCTACATACAACCAGTGAATACTTATCCACTACAACAGAAATTACTAAGCACCATCACAAAACTAGTGAGATGATTTGTAGCAGAAAGTGCTATTAATATAAGAACACAAAATATTGTTCCCAGAGGAAATGTTAATTGACAACCTGTCACTATCTAAATTTTCAGTCCTCTTTCAACTGTGACTCTCTTAGACCAGAATTCTTTGCTTCTCTTGCCTTTAGATGGTTCTTGGAATGTTTGTCATCTTTGGCCTACTCAAAATTTATCATTTTACATTCCATAAGAAATATTGAACTATATTAAGCCATAAATATGTTCTCTAAACTGATGCAATAGCTCTAGCAAAGGAAATCCTATCAGTTGTGACACTGTATATTTATAGTCTAATTTACTAAGTGAATTTTGTATACTTAGGGAAGGCTTCAGTTAGCTAAAGTTGAAATTATTTTTTGGTAGTGTAACCAGAACCATTAGATATAAAAATTTTTGGCATGTCTTGACAGCAAAGCAGCCACTTGCTTCTCTAATATTTGCCCCAAATAAGAACTGCAGTTGCTGTTCTGTGTTGTTTAGTCTGAATCAGAAATGTGCCACTGGTGCTGTCACAAGCATTGAGCGGTGAATTCAGAGAGGCTAACCCACCTACACCCTAAATTCAAGAAAAATTGTTCTATTATATCGATGGGCTCTGCTCACGGAAGAGTAATAGGAAGTAAAACAAAAACCTTGACATGCAGTGAAAGTCATATGTAAGCTATAGTCATTAACTGAATTTTTATTAAGTATGCTAACCTTGCGAAAAGAAAAGTTGACTTTGTTAAGACCAGTTAGGGTTCCAGTTTGCCCTCCAATGTACCAACAGCTTTCAGGTATGGAGAAAACTAGAAGAAAGCATCCTATTCTTAATGTAGTTATTTCAGGAATAAATACAGAGTGAATCATTCTCACTGGGAAATTTTTCTACTCAATATGCCCACCAAACTCCACTTATTTTTAAAAGCACTATAACACAACATATGCTCATTATGCTAATCATGGTTTCTGGTGTGAATCTTCCCAGAACTAAGGTTTCCCTACAACTCAGAGTATTTTTCACTTTGCATTATTCTTTACTAGAGCTATTATTTCTTTTTCTGAGTATGTTTATTCATCAACTCTAATTTTAACCCTTTCAGACATCTAAAATACATAATAATTTACCTGATAATTTTTCAATATAAACTGTATTTCAACAGAACAGAATTTTATCCTGTTTATTCCAGTACTTCCTGCCAAGCCAATTACTTGACCTAAACCCCAAACTGCAAAGTTTAACACTGGGCAGAACCACAGTTAAACTTAGAGTGCCTCTAGTGTTCTTCTTTGTCCTCACAGAGTAATTAAAGAAAGATGCTGTTATGACCTGCTGTTTCTGGTATCTGCTTTTTGTGCCTGATAGCAACCAGATTGATCTCAGTCCATTAACAACCGGTGTGTGTGAGTTTTATACTAAATTTGAAGGTGTGTTTAGTTTCTGATTGTTGAACTAGTCTAAGAAAAATGAAAAGGGTTTATATCTGTAAATTTGTATCAGAGGTGTATTAAGCAAATTCTGAAAATAAATGCAGTAAAAAACAGTTTTCACAGATTGATAGGAGTCTGGAGAGTAAGTCTTTTGAGGAGAGGCTGAGGGAGCTAGGGTTGTTCAGCCTAGAGAAAAGGAGGCTGACGGGAGACACTATCGCTCTCTACAACTACCTGAAAAGAGGGTGTAGAGAAGGCAGGGTTGGGCTGTTCTCCCAAGTCACAAGTGATAGGATAAGAGGAAATGGCCTCAACTTGTGCCAGGGGAGGTTCAGATTGGATATTAGGAAAATTTTTTTACACAGCAAGGGCTATTAATCATTGGAATGAGCTGCCCAGGGAAGTGGCTAAGGCACCATCCCTGGAGGTATTTAAATAACAGGTTGACATGGTTTTGTGATTTTTATTTTTTTTAACCACAGTTAGGTTGATGGTTGAACTGGATGATATTAAAGGTTCCTTCCAACCTAGACAGTAGTATGATTCTATGATAAATGTACAGAACTAGTGACAAAGATATGTTTTATCTACCACCCAAAATGAGATGGAGTGAGGGATAGGAATAAAAAATTTTTGTTAGGTCCTTACTAAATGTCTGATAAACACATCTTACAAACCTCTGCCCCAGTCCATACTACCTATCTATATGTAAATCTGGTAACCTCTGGAGTTGGAGTAAAGAAAAATAATTAGCTTCCTTACTAGTTCTTATAATGATTAGCTAGCACTTTCTATAGTAGAAAACTATTAAGCAGATCACTTTTTTTTTCCCCCAGTTTTTCTGTGCTTCCTTGATCAATTAACAAAGGACAGGGTCAAGTACTTCACAGCTTTGAAAAATGAAATGTGGGCAATAGACATTTATGGAAGAAATTGCAAGTTAGGATGGTGGCTTTTGCTTGAAACAGAAAGAAGGATTAACAGTTTGTGCCAGTTGCACCACACCTCTTCTTCCCTCCCCTCATCTGTTAAGATCATTTTAGGGGTGAGGCTCAGCATGACAATGTTTCTTTCTATAGACTTATACGGGGATATAATACTGAAGGTCTTCATGACAAGCAGAAGTGTTATTGCAATAGTAAGAGTACAGTCATTGTTGCCTGCAGGAGGCGTGGCGACCTGGTTCAGGAACGGCACGTCAGCCAACCCCAGGCCGCTCGGTCCATCAGCTCGCAGACACCAATGTGGTAGACGGCAAATGGTGTTTATTGATAGATAACACGGCATTATATAGTCTGGGTTCACAACATCACTTCCGTCCGCTTACATCCTGAACTAAGTGCTAAACGCTATTGGCTATAGAGAGAGGGGGGGGCCTATCTTTCCGTACATAGCGAGATCTTCCGGTTGCCAGACCCTGTACTGCAACATATCCCCCCTCCCTATGCCTAATTAAATTAGCAATGTTGAAAACTCGATTTTTGTTCTAATTCTATACTTATTCTTCTTATTATTCTTATATTATTACTATCCTTATTCTTAATATTATTCTTTTACTCTTATTCTTATTCTAATTCTTA
>VXBJ01000478.1:0-16715 GCA_013400055.1 Nycticryphes semicollaris | reverse complement strand
GGGGGTGTCTCGCTCTCCCGCGAGTCCCCAGGCTCTGCAGAATTACCATCGTCTGGAAGGCTCGGAGTCTCTGTGGCCGCCCCAATCCCCACTTTTGGGGTGACCCTTAAACAGCCCCTTGCCGCCTTCCAGGTCTCTTGTTCTTGTATGGCCTTCTGCAGAGCCTGTACTACTTTTCCCCAAGACTTAAGAATTTTCCCACTACCTGAGGACATAGTTTCCTCAGCTAAAGCTTTAGTGCATCTGTCCCACACCTCTGGGTGGAGAATATCTACCGATGGTCTATGACCCCGATTTCCAAAAGCCTTGCAACAGCAAGAGTAAAATCTTTGGGCTTACACTCTATGCCCCACTGCCTATATAAGAACTGGAGAAAAAAAAAAAGGGTAGTGGTGGTTGCGTTACTGCTCAAGTGGTTGGCATTTGAACCTTCATTTTTCTGGGTATCCAAACCTTTATTCCCCTTGGCAGTACATCACATCATGGTTTTTTTCCACTCACTACCTGGTTTCAGCACACTGCTAGTAGGGCTACTGGTTTTAATGCTAGAAAAAAAGTGTAGCAGTTATTTTAGAAGATATCTTCCAGCTTGGATTACACTCGTCCTTTTTCTCTGTCATGGCATATTTGCTTCCTTTCTTTTCTGTCCTGTCTTTTGTTCCTTTTAGATTTTTCCACACTTTGTAAACTATTATAGGATGTTTTGATTACTTTAAACCAAACTAAAACTTACTGTTGTCGGACATAAGGCTTTTACTGTCTATAAAAGCCATTCTCAAAATGCATTTGTTATCAATTCCAAAGTGGCTAGCTAATGGGAGATACCAAAGCATGAGCAATGCTGGAAAGGTAAAGCTGTCATAGACTTTATAGAAAATATAAATTTTCCCATTTATGAGCAAAAGCAACATCTGCATGAAAATAAAAAAGGAATTCAGGCTCTCTGCTAGGTTCTTACATAAAATAGCATGGGCTAGTTCGACTGTCTCAGGCTCCTTTTTAGGTGACGCAAAGCATCCTCAGATCTGATATAACTGGATAACCTTACTAAGTCCTTCAGTACTGGGAAGCAGCTGCAGAATTTGAGTGACTCTGTCCCTTAACTTGAGCAGTCAGAAATGGCCTTAGCTGATCAGGAGTAATTTTTGGCAGTGAATGCTAAATATTTTCTGCACTGGTAACTACTTCAGTTTTGGTTTGTGTTGAGGCCTGAGCTGACACATGGCATCAGCTTGTAGTAAAGCCAGAGAAAATAATGAGTAGTTTGTGATGTTCCAGGTGGACTTTCCCTAATGGAGATCTGAGTTCTCATCTATCCTTAAAGCATCAGGGATGGCAGAAAATCTGTGATTCTCCCTCCTTCTCCTCTGCCTTGCTAGATATTACCCTTAGGAAGCCTGCTCTGCCTCTGAGGGGAGGCTTGGAAACCATCTCTTTATCACAGTGATCCCATTCTTGCCCTGAAAATTCCACCACTTTTGCCTTAAAAGGACATGATATGTCACCCACCTCCATGGGGTTGAACCCAATATCCTGGTGCCCAGGGAAAAACTTCTCCAAGTCCCTCCTGAGAGAGATGCTGGGATCTTCCTCTCTCTCTCATCCTGATCAGAACTCACTACAGACCTGTAGTTGCCACTGACACATAGAAAGGAGATGTGGGATGACAGTTTTGACAAATGAGTAATGGCATAATGGGCCTGCAGGCTGAAAAAGTTCAAGTCTAAAGTCATATCTGATCTGGTGTGGATCTTCTCTACCCCTTTGCATCTGAGAAATGGCATGTACTGTCTTAATGTATCTGTACAAATATCTAAACTTTTCATTACCTTGTTCTAGGCAAATGCTACCCTGTTTTTATCATTGACAAAAAGAAATCTGGATGAACAGCAACCTGGACTTAAAAGTCTTTGTAAAAGAAAATAAAAGCTTTAATATTAAAATATGTTAGCATTTATCTGAGGCTTGGTATAGGAATGTTTTATTCTAAAATGACTGCTATTGCTTCTAAATGTCTAATTTTCATAAATCTATTTGAAAATATCACAGTCAATTTCCAGTGACAACTCTTTTCCAAAAGGCCTGTCTCATATCTTTGAGAGGAATGAAGCACATCAGCAGAAAGGAGATGGCTGATAGTGGGTCGTCTGTGACAGCATGTGCTGCATTCTGTGCTATGCTATTACCACTGTCTGACTGTCCTTACTTATGAGCTGATCATATCAAAAGGCAAGTAATTTTCAGATTTCTGTGCCTGCAACTATGATCCTTTCTCATTTGGGTATCAGAACTGTAATCCAATTCAGTGTTAATTTCCATTCTTTGCAAATGCTGCATAAAGAGAAATGACCTGTGTGTTCTCACAGTTAGGGAGCTCTTAGTGGCTTCATCAACTGCAAAGATGCATATAGTGCAGAGAAAGAAGGAACAATGAATCCACTACCGAGTAACATATATATGCAAGTAAATTATTATTAATAAGAAGAGCAGGATTTCTCCTCTGCCTATGCAAAACAGAACTTATAAATTAGAATAGTACTGAAAAATATATGCAGTTTTTCTGCCTGGAAAACATGAATGTAAACGTTCCAAACCAGTGGTGTATCAAAACACCAACTCTCTGAGTTAACAAGAAAAAATGAATAAGGAAAAAAATTCTCTAATCAGTATCTGGAGGAAAAAATAAATAAATTCCTATGAGTTATTTGAATGAAATCTGCTACATTATGCTAATTAAACAACCCAGGCAGAGCACAGCCAGTAAATAATAGTACCTCATACTTTGTGAAGACATCTTTAGGCATTGATGAAGCAAAATAATCCCCAAGATACATGTCAGATAAGGTTGTTGCCTGAACAAAACCAAAATGGTAAAATCCAAAAAGAGAACCTAAAATTTGTATTTATATATTGTGCCATTAAGGGAACTAGAGGGAACATCCACAGCTTGGGATTATTTGTACAAAAGTGGCAAAATGTGATACTACGTAACTTAATTTACTCTACACACACAGAATGTAAAGAATAAAACACCAGAGCACACTAACAAGGTACTGACTGGTGTGTCCATAGGAGGTAAGAAAGGTGATTACTAGAAGGATGGGAGGACTTAATTAAACCTCCCTTTCATACTCAGGTTGTTGGGATAACTCCAGGATGAGACCAATAACCCTCCTCTTTTACAGTGACTGCATTCTTGCAAATATATGTGACATTTATCTATGTCAATTGAATTCTACCTCCTCATTGATAAAACAACGTAGGTTGATGTGCTGAGTGATAGGGGTTAGAACACTGCCCCAGATTACCACTAAATGACTATAATTTACTGACATTCTGCTTGAGCTCTCTGGATGAGAAACTGCCTCAAACTACCATGACAATGATGAGTATCTAAAGTAACTCCACTGATTCAACACAGTTGCTCCAGATTTACACCAATACAACAAAAAAAGTAGAATATGACCCAAATATTTTAAGGAACATTTCAAGGAGCCTGGTTAGCCATGAAAAATCCTTTTCCTTTACAGGTAACTAGTAGAGATTAAGTAGAAGCAGTTTGCACTAAACCTTTACTGAATCGTAATTTTCTTAGAATCAGACAGCCTGTGATTTTGCTCAGGAGAATCTTAAGACTGAAATAACAGAAAGTGATGTATATTTTGTGCCAGACAGTAGTCTCTTCTTTTAGGATTTCACTCATCATTCCAACATTGTAGCAGAACTCACTATTCCTGTCTGTGGCCTGAAACACTGAGGGATGGATAGCAGCCTTCCAGTTGTAATAGCTAGTCCTTATCCTTCATGAATGCATAGTCCTATTCATATCACCCTCCCTTAGGGTTTAAATCAGCTTCTTCCCGAGGGAAAAGTGCTACTAAAGATGGTTAAACAGTACTAAAGTATGCCATAATCTCTGAAATTCCCTTGAATCTGAACAAAGAGCTGGAAGGGCAATACCAGATTGCTTAGCTGATCGATGAAAGAACATGTACAGCAGGTTCTTATTTAACAAAAAGCTTTTTTGTGGCTTCTGCTTATGCAAATCCCAAGACTGATGTGTCCAATTTCTGTTCACAGTGAGCATTCCACATTTACCGGAGGCCTGTCTGTAGACAGCCGATACACGCAGAAATAGCCCAAGGAAGCCCTAAGTGCCTGGTCCTACTCATCTGAAGGAAAATAACTGCCTGTTCTTTCACCGCTTCTCTCCTCTGCCAGTGAAACAGGAAGGAATTCCATTCTTATTACTGGTCCATGTCACCCTCTGTTTTAAGTGTAATAGAGAATGTTAAGGTTACCTATGAATGTTGAAGAGGAAGGACAGAATTGAAAATATTTTCTATGTTTTTCTTTTAAAAAACGGAAAAGCTAGGGAAAAATGACACTGGCATTGTCTGAATGAAATACTACCCTGATAACAGAGCTTCTCTCACAAATATTAGTTCCACTTCTATTGCTTTAGAATAAATGGTTGCAGCTGTTGCCATGGCAATTTTCATTTTTAAAAATGTATCCAAGTGAAGACAAGAAATGCAGCTGTTATCAGGAGAAAGTCTAAAATAAATCCAGATGTGAATTGTATCCTCTAGCGTTGGCAGTAATAATGTCAGAAACAAAACATTTTACATGTTTTGTCTTCTTGATATACTGGAGCTGAGGATGGGGATTTAGGGATATTCAGAGTTGTAGGTCTTTGTTCCTGATCCAAATATAGCAAATGAACAGAATGAAATTCCACCTTAGGGAAAGGTACTCCACTTGCTAGAAAATCTGGTCATCCTTGCATAGAGAATAGCAGTAATATTCCTGGAGGAGCAAGGTAGCCCTAAAGCTCCCCTCATTTATTCTGATAATATGCTAACATCTTGTTTTTTACAGCTAATAAAAAGAAAAATCCAAGCCATGGTAGAATTTGTTTAAATTGCAGTCTTGCCTATTGCTTGTCGCCTTGTCAATCTTGTAACCTGAAAGCTCTTTAAAATCAATGCCATATTTTTAATGTTAGACAAAGAATATTAAAACAAAATTACTGGGCAGTGCTGTACAAAGAAGGTGTAACACAACAAGTTCCAACACATGTAAATAGTCATCTGCTGGAAAATAGCTCTGTAGCTGGGAAGGTATAGTCTATTTAAATCACTTTAGAGAAAAAAAAATATTTAAAGAGACAGTTTCTGAGAAGGTGATAGAGGAATAGGTCTCGACTTATTTCAAAGTGGGAAAAAAAAAAGTTTGGAGCTATATCTCTAGCTGACTGAAAAGCGGTTGTCCAAAGCATGAACAAGAGAGGTGTTTAGAGATGGACTGTGTAGTCTGATAGAGTCTGGGACTTGGGCAGGATGGCAGATGGATTGAAAGGTGGCTTTGCATCCATCTTGTATCTTTTCTCTTTGCCTAGGAGCTGCAAAAGATTACTTTGGCTGAACCCACTTTGAACTGTAGCTGTCCATCCTCAACCTCAATGGTTCATTTCAGCAGCTTGGGACAGCTGAGAACAACAGAGATGTAGCTGTTGAACCTTGTGAAAATCATTTTGCTAAAGTGTTAAGTCAGTGGCGATTATGACACTTCCAAATAGCCTTTACTTTGAAGAATTACTCAACTTCACTCATGGGAAAATAAAACAAAGAGGATTCATCATTTAAGCAGTGAAGTTGACTTGGATAGAATTTCAGTCCCAAACTCTGAGGCAATCATAATGGTAAAAATTCTTTTTAACCTTAAAGATTATAGAAGAGAATTAGAGCACACACATTGAATATTTCTGAATTCTACCTTCAGTAATATTTTTCTCAAAACTCTTTGTACGGTCTTTATTTCTCTACCACTTCTACAGGAGTTTCAAATGTGAACATCCTAAACTGATGGTTTAGAAATACCTTTAACATTATTCTGTAGGTACAAAAAAACTGTAATGAAGAAGATGCACACTGTTAAATGGTCCAGGAGGTTGAAATATTTTCTTCAGGAATATTTTCATCTAGATATAACTCTTTCGCAGTGAGTCTCAGGCAGAAAACAGCAGCCTACCAGCCACTCTATTATTTTGGTGTGCTTTCTCGATGATTCCTCATGCATGAATAAGTATATATGTACACGTGCACATGCAAAAGAATTTTATGTAGAGTTATGTCGGTTCACGCTAACAGACTCAGTAGCTTAAGGATCTGAATCTTAAAAGATCAAGGCTTTCAGTGGGAAATAGTTTACCTGATGTTGCTGTTAGCAAAAAAAAACCCAAAGCAGGGATCACTAGAGACTTCAGTCTGCTCCTGAGTAGCCACTGGAAATATGCAGTCTATTCTCCCACAGTGTGGAGAGTTCTTCTTTCATGTAATCACAACTGATCTCCCAAGAATAAAAGAATTTTGATGGGAATTTATCCTGTTATAACAAAACCTCTGTCTCTTGAGATAGCTGTACTTTTCAATACTGTATCTCTCGGAAGGATTTGAACAGTGAATAAGTATTTGTGGTTAGTCAGTAAATGAAATGGCAAGCTCTTTCTCACCTTTCTGATTCATACTCCTTTTCTGTCTTCCCTGCCAATAAGACTTGAAAAATATGGTGTTCTGCTGCAAGTACCAGACAGAGAGTTACGTACAGTATCTCATCCAGAGAGAATGAAACGAGCTTTCTTTTGGAACACTTCAAGAGAAATAGTATCAATACGTTCATTTTAAACTAAAAGGGAGTTGTCTCTGTAAGTAGAATTAGACTCTGTATGTAATTATCTTGATCTCAGAAAATCCAGTCTCAGAAAAAACATCTGGAAGAGCTCAAAAAACAAGCTGACTTTTACCAGGGTGTACTTCAGTTCTGAAGAGTTCCCAATAGAAATCTTTGAAATGAAGAAGCTTTGATGCCAATTTGGTCATTTGTAGGGAATATGTAGCTAAATAATTGCCTCTTGGATGTGATTTGCAAGCACTGCAAGCAGCATTCTTAATTCTGAACTTGCATTTCATTTTTTTAAATGTTACCAGTTTGTTTGTGTATAAGTGGACAGAAATACCTGCAACTAGTCTGATTTGATTGGATATGACAAGTACAGACATTCCCAGCTGATTTGAGCTAAGCTATATTTTCATACACCCCTGAGGGCAATCTCCACAAAAGTACTGAAATCTACTCTAGCTTAGCAGACTGCAACTGAAGGCTGCCTACTCAAATAAATTGCATAAGCAAAACACAGCCAATTAGAATACTTATAGCTAGAAAGACCTTTAGCATATATTAACGAGAAGTGAAGTAGAATATTAATGTGGAGCTGATATTGGAAAAAGGGAGATGAAATATTGAAAAGTGAATAAAACCGAGTGATTCGGATTATCTACTTGAAAACATTCTGTTCCAAGTCTCCATTTCCATACTGAAATTTCAGGTATTATGTACATTACAGAAATTAAGGAAGGTCTGTTAAGCAAGGACACCATCATTATATGTGGGATTTACTCTGTTCTGGGAAAGAAGCTCTTTTAAAGTTCCTGATAAGAGCAAGTTTGGTTAATTTCCCAGTGCTCACATCTCCTGTTCCAGATGGTCAGTGACATGAAACTCTTAATTATCATCAACAAAATAAGCTGAGACTAAACCCTTCCTCAAAGGTAAAAATGAGCAGATGGACAACTGTAATTTCATTATTATAGGAATAATAGATGGAAAGGATTTCTCATCCACCTTTTAAAACCACTCACTAACTTGTTGCACAATTAATTCTTTCCTTTATTAATCTGTATGTTACTCTGACTGCTTGGTACCCTTCTAAGATGCTCGGTACCCTTCTAAGAATACAGGGAAGAGCAGCCAAATTCATCTTGTCTAAGGGGAACTAGTGAGTGAAAAATTTGGGCTGAGCTTCCATCCAGCATCTTGTTTTCTGTCAGGTTTTCATGTCATTCTATTTTATTCCCTTCCAGAGTGTCACAGCCATCCCACCTTAGAAATCTTCATGGGAACAAAATCACAAATAGTATTTATCTGGAATGAGGTAATGGATGACTCCAGAGATGCAGTTACTCATTTTTCCAGAACTGTAGCTCACAGGCATTGAAATCCCTAAATTTTTTTCAAGGATTCAAGGTCATGCAAGTCAGTACCTTGCAAGTCAGTCATGTAGCAACTCTTCCTGTACCTGTTGTGGTACATGCTTGTCTTACTTTAATCTGTGAGTTCTAGGTCAGGTCTGTCAAAGGCAACCACCCATCTAAGTCTTCAACTGCTCAAACGATAAACCTCAATTAGAATAGAAGCCTCAATTCCTCCAGTTCTGCCAAATTAATTTATTTTAAGACAGCTATAAAGAAAGGGTCTGAGCAAAACTCCCTGTGTTTCTGGCAGAATCTTTCTCCTTTTCTGAATTTAGATTCATTACCTGATTGCAGTGTGCAACTCATTAGACCTGACTGTCCTAATTCCTATACTTTTCACTGTTTCTGTACTACTTAAGGCTTTCAAACATAGACATCCCTAGCAAAACCACATAAAACTGCAGCATTGCACCTGAGAAAAATGATCAGGTTTTTATCTGATCTGTTGAGTAAACAACCTTTTCTCCATTGTTATGATCTGTATGTACACAATATGCTGTATCGTGGTTTCTCACCATGCCTTGTCTTTTCTCTCTCTTTTTTCTAGCCATGCCTTCACAATCTCTGTTTGCTGCTATCAGCCGTTCAATTTCTTACTTTCTCTTACATCCCCATTTCACCATTTTCCCCACCTTTTGAAATCTATTTGCCACCTATTTTCTTTAAGCAGGAAAATGTTGCATGCTTTAATCCCTTTTACCTTTTTGTCACCTGTCTGATGGCACAGGTGCTTGCATTTCCCTCTTTTCTTCCATGGCTGGAAGCGTATCTCTGTCTACAGTAGTTGGCAAGGAACGAGGCTAATGCACTTTTGAAAAAGAAGTACCTTGGCTGAAAGTTTTATGTGCACTAAAGCTATTAATTGTGTGTGCATAAGGACCCACTTGTGAATAGAAAGGTTGTTTTTTTACACTATTACTTATGTAGTGATATGCTTAGGCTGTGTGAACAATGTCTGCACTCAGATGCATGTTGGAAATTAACAGAACTTAAATGAGTTTCTTTGGCTGAAATAGTATAGTCAGACATTAAGAAACTGCATAAACGGTTTAAAAAATACCTAAGAGTACAAGGGCAATGGAGAAACAAACGTTCGCTTTTCATATGCAATGACTCAATGATGAAGCAATCATGTATTTTGCTATGTGCTGACGGTGCCTAAAAAATCTCTGCAGGAGGTAAGGGATATGAGCTGACAGATTTCACCATATTCTTAGGCTGAATGTTACCTACACATGAGGAAGAAACTGAAACAAAAGTTAGCTGACAAGAAAAGTCCTTGTTTCTTAATTGACTGCATGATACAAGAGGTTTTGAGATAGTACATGTGGAAGTCCATGATACCACTTTTAAAGGCCACTTTCTGACTATAAATGCACTTTAAGGGAAAAATATGATATGAGAATATTCAGATGTCTTTCTTTGGCAAAATTTGTTAAGTGGGTCCAGGGATCAAAGTGTGGTGAGATCTATCAGAAGAATGCTCCAAAAATGTGAAGGCAAAGGATGCAAATTAGACAGTCCATGACAAAAGAAGAAAGCTTAAAATAATTGTAAAGGGAGCCTCACATCTACTGAGATATGCATCAAGGAGACACCCATGGTAGCTTTCAAAGCCAATATTATTTCCTGCAAATCCCAGTTCCCAACTTCATTATTCAGCAGCACAGTTACAATATCTTTTCATGTCCTTTATAAAACTGCTGACTTTAGTATATAATAACCAAGGAATCACAATCAGAATTTGTGAAAATAGGAAAGTAACACTTGCAGATAATGGGTAGTTGCCTCATCAGGGCAATGACAAAGCTTAGTGAAATATAAACTGAATATTTGTGCCTATATTTGGTGTTTGTCAAATGTGCGTTTCTTCGGTTTCTGATTACATTCTACTCTTTTTTCTACTCTAACTCGTTTTGATCACTTGCAAACTCCCTGCTGCCCACGTGACTTCCCACTGTCACTTCTTCTACGAAGGGGATGGAAACTTATCAGCTCCACAGAGCCAGCAGAGAAATGAAGTCGTGTCTTTCGGATAATGATGATACAAATGCTTCTGACATTGACTACAATGGAAACATCTCTCATGTAATGTTCTCTTACATAATTTGTTAGCAGGGAACTTGTATCAGTATTCATTACTGCTTTCCACATCCTGCACTCACTGAGCACTCAGCATGAGAAAGATTAAATAGCTCTGCTAAATAAACTCTCTCAATGCTAATGACCTGTTCAGCTACTTTTCAGTCACATCTTAAACTATTCAATGCTTTTTAGACAATTTCTTCCACACTTCATCAAATTTCTCTGCAAAAGTGTAAAAACTACACCAAGTCCAAACCTACAGCATGTGCACTCAAAATATATTTGGATGTTTTCTTCAATGAGTGATATATAGTATGAAGACAGAAAAATGACAAAGGAATGAAAGTGCAATAAGAAGTTAATACTCATGACTTGCTCAAAATTATCCATAAGTCATTAATTTTCAGCCAGATTCTACTGTTTTCATCACACACAACTCCAACTGAAGTTATTGGGATGTTTCTTAATTTTGGTCTTTAGAATGTAGTCCACAGCTAATAAGTGCTGAGGTACACAGGCAGCTCATTGTAGTTGTCTGTAAAGTTCTATCTACAAACCTAAACAATGATAAACATTCGTTGGTCTGAAATCTCTCAATAAAATAGATCACCTTGAATGTTGTGTCTCATAGCATGAATGCCTATGTTTATCTGAAGCTGAACAAACTGCTGCTTTATGAGGATCACGGAATGAGATGGCAGAAGGTTGAATTTATAGCTAAGAGAACAGCTTCATGTGTGCTGGAACATTTCTAAGCTAAATTTTGTTGTTATTTTTGCGACAAAAGCTGAGGAAGATGAAAACTCAGGAGTTAGATGCAAACAGTAGTACACAAGGTATCATCCAGAATATTTAATGAAAATACTCACCACATCATAGAACCAACCCTCAAGAAAGCAAAAGAAGTCATTCTGTGCAGTATATATTATGATACAGTGATACAAGAAATACAATATTAAATTATATTCTTTCATTCTGGAAGCTGCAGAGTAAACTGAGGTAAACTTTCTTGGTGATGAAATACAATGTATCTGAAGAAGGCAGAATGGTTTCTTTCTTAAAAATTGTAATAAAATAGGATTGCAAACATCTTTTCATACAAGATTGCCATAATTTGTTGTTCAAAATTATATTCCAAATAGTGAAGAAATCTCTAAAGATAAAGTCCGTAAGTGGGTTTAAACACACTCAGAAGAAGCTTAAACTTCTTATTTTTCCTATGTAAGCTTTGTTTAAATGTTAGCATATATAAAACAATTCTACAGGTAAAGCTAATTTTGTGAATAGACACTGGAAGTGGACAAGGGTACCAAGTCAATTTCGTGGAAAACAAAACACATAGGAAATAATCATGGCATAATTAGTCGTAATAGTTTTTCTGGGTAGCAGCTGACATGTTTAATTATCTAATAAGTATTTTCTTGTAGGGATCTCTCATTTTTCTTAAATATCTTGAATCCGTAATATGAAAGAGGCTCAAAATGTACTTATTTTGAATGTTTAATTCCTTATTTTCTTCCAAAATATTTATTTTCTGTGACCTTTTATTAAAAGGAGGATTTTGCCCTAATAATGAAAATTTGTAAACAACTCTGGAATTTACTTATATAGGAGAAAGCCGTGTTACATCTACACTACCCTTTCTTGCAGAGGCCCTCCCAGATGCACAACAGCGTGTCAACCCTTTTGCAGCCACTACTGTCATTTTGATTCACAGTGATCCCTCCTGTACAGATTATCTTAAAACAGCAGTTTAAATGACATTTTGCAATTATCACAAACAGCCAGTTTGGTGTGGCAGATGGCTTATAGGAGAGTTGCTAATTTGGCATGGAGGACATGTGTGCTTGATGAGTATTTTCAGAAGGCAATTGGCCACAGTGTCTATACATACAGTTGCAGCAACACACAGCTAATGTGACTTAGGAAATCCATATGAAAAATGTAGGGGTCCTGCTGCTATCCAAAATGGTAAACAGCACAGGAAAAATAGAGGTTGGCTGGAGAAGCTGAAGGAAAAGAGAGATATCGATATAAAGCCCCACTGGTAGAGAACCATGCTTCCTTCACCTTCCCTCTTTTCTCTTCCTCCCTTTCCTGCAGCGAGTCATTCTTTCAGATGTTAACTTGGTTATTCTGTCAGTTGATGTATGACACTCTGTATTCCCTTATTCTATTTTCTGTTTACCATTACATAGTTTACAAAATGACTTATTGCTGTTCCAGGTTTGTCAACATTATTTTCACACCTTTTAAAATAGTCCTCTATTACTGTAATTATGAACATGTTGTGTTTGCACCATCCCAGAAAGTGGTATGTGTTACAGAGAAAAAACCCTAGCTGTTCTTTTGTAGTGACAGAAAAAATCATATTCTTCATTTAAACTCATTTTGGTTTAGCGGGGTGTTAATGCACTGAGGCTGACATTATTAAAAGTACAGCTTTACTTAAAAGGCTACAGGAAGGAAGATTATATTAAGTTGCAGAGATGTTGTATTTGTGCAGAAGCTGATTAAGACAGAAATTAATTAAATATGAAACTGATGATGCCATATATTCTCTTCTGTCTCTACAAATGACTATATATATTAGAGAAATCAAGGTGTCAGTCACACTGATTATATAGAAAATACACTAATTTTTCAGTGACAATTAAGAGTTGTAACCTCCAAAGGTTACAGCAAAGAAAACATGAGAAGGAGATAGCCAGCATTTGTCAGGCATCCTTCCTATAGATTTCTGTGTCCATGAACAGGCTGAGGATCACAATGTAGACCTGAACACTGGTAAGAGTAATCTGATAGTATTTTTTTTCTTTTTTGCTTTGACATCACAGCAACTGAAAACTACAGACATTTAAAATATTCTAGGTCTCCTTGAGTTGCTTATAACTAACTGATCCACAATCTATAGGATCCTTGCACTGACAGAGGAAGAGTCTAAATGAGGTATAAATGCTCAGGCCTTTATTAAACAAAGCCAAGTGAGAGAGAAAAAATATTCAGACTTTTGTCACCTACATACTTCTTTCCAATTCAAGTAGCTGCTTACATGCTTTTTTGTCTGGTCTCTCTACTGGGGTTTCCATTCTTTGCTTAGTTTTGCCTTTGCATATTTTATTTTCTAATGTACTAGATGCTTTCCTAAGTGACACATTTCAACCACAGTCACTGAATGCGACAGTTGTGCTGCATCTAATCATGAAATGTTGTTCTCAGACACTTGGCAGTGTATGAAAATATTACTCCTGCTCTAAAAACAATGTGAGGAGTTTAGTGAGGTGAATTTAACTAGACTGATAATTGGAGAATGAGAAATTAAATAGGAATACTATTTTTTTTGTGTGTGTTGTAAAACAATTTTGTTCAAGGTTTTTTTGCAATTCAACTATTATAAGTTTCTCCATGGGGTTTCAGACAAAATACAAAGCTAACTTTTTAATGACTGTAAAATCTGTAAAGGGTAGGCCAACTCCTAGTTCAAGGAACTGTATTTTAAGGAGAAAGGTGTCACTGAATTTGGGTTTAATGTGCAGCATCTTCAGGCATCACAGAAAACTGAACTTGATTTTGCAGAGTTCTGTTACTTTTAAGATTATCTGAGAGGATTATTTGTATTTCTAGCAAAGCTCCAGGAAGCATATAATACATGTAGAGTGGAGTTAAGTTGACATCCCGTTAATCATGTACTTAGCATCTGTGTTTTTAGGACAGCACATACTTGTGTGATTTTAGACCATAATTTGTGATCTGTTTGAGGATTCCTGAGAATAAAAATGCTATATATAAATTTAAGATAATATTATCAGCTGAAGCTCTGTCGAATTCAATAGGCAGAAGCAGATAAACTGAGCTACTGTGTACCACTTTGTGGTTTTAATCTTGGAAAATCTTGTTTAAAAAAGAAGAATCTCTCTCCAATTTTATATTTGTCCTATGCCATAGGTGCTCACTCAGCATTCCTTTTTTTCAAGATATCTTGTTTAAATGAAAAAATAAATAATATTAAATCATATTTACACATTTTACAGAATATACTGCTTTCTAGGTTGCAGAAAATGAATTAAAATTGCATTCTGGATACACAGTTACCATTAACTATATTAGAATTGAGGTGTTTAACAAACCAAGAACAAGCTGAGAACTACAGCTCTGTGATGAAATCTTCAACTCTTGTTATATCTATACTTCCACAAACTATATCAGTGAGAATTACATCAGCAATTAAAGCTTGTAATTATCTTAACTAGCGAGGAATGGAGATGGGTGTACTTACTAGGTCAGCACGATAGCCACAGCATCATTAAGGACACTCTCTCCAAACAGGAGTGTGTACAGATCTGTATCCACATGCAGCTCATGGAAAATAGCAAGGACTGTCACTATATAGAGAAAAAGCAAAGTGAGTTTGTTATTTTCATATTCCTCTGGCAATTCAAAAAATAAAGCAGTGTTAGATTGTGCATTTCGAGAAGTCCAGTCTTATTTGTTACCTAAGTGGATACTGCTACTGAATTATCCTTAAATCCAGGAAGTAAGTGAGTTCTGCTGTTTCAGCTGAGTAAGAAACTTTCCCTGTCACACAGAGAACCATGCATAAATAAAAATGTCACAGCATATTTCACTGTGCATGAAGGACTGTGATCTTGCGACCAAGTAGAAATAAGGGTGCAGAAAAGACGACTTTTGCCGTGGACTTTGTGCATGATGAGAGTAGCATTTTACCTATTTTAAGAACGTAATAACGCTTTTCTGTCTGTTACGCGTGTTCCCTGAGGAACACAAATAAACCTTATACCCTGGCCCACCACTTTTACCTCATGTGGCATATCTGTACTCATGAATCCCTCTCACCAATATCCAGCTCTCTGATCCCATTGTAACCCATTTTAAGGTTCCTTCAGCATGTCATTAATTTAAGCAACTCCCTTCTTGTGCTATATTCGCTTGAATATATAAATTCGGTTGAATTTAAACTGAAGTTGTGCAAATCATTTAGACACAGATCCTCAAGGACGTTTAGACACTTGGCTCACATTCAGGTAATTAAATCCTATAGATATTAAAGAATGCCTAAATTGTTTTATGCCTCAATTTCCTTACCTGTTAACAGGGTATCACAATCCTTCCCAATATCAATCTAGCACTTCACAATCTCCAAATGAAGACGGCTGTCTATGGTCTGTGTTAATATTATTATTCTCTCTTTGCACAGATGAAGCAAAGCTTTCTCTTTTCAAACAAAATTCAATGTAAAGGGCCTCTATAATTTGTATGGCTAAAAATTACACAGTAACTCACTGCTTCACTGGTGCTCATTCTAGTCCGTAATTGTGCAATTGACTTAATCCTTATAGCCCAGGAATCCCAAAGATTAGGAGTGCCTCTGGGAGACTATGTTAACATCTGATATTTCAGAAATGAAAGTTGAAAACTTTTACATTGAGATGACTGCTGATAATATGAACAGGTGATTATACTTTGTCTTAATAACAGTTCCTGGAACGTTGAAATCATTACTGATAAGATTTTCTAAACGACACTTAAATATCTGTGTAATCTAAAAATCAGTTTATAAACCCCAAATAGATTCACTTTTCTCCTGTGAGATTTTATGTCAAAGTGATCTCTGTTGATGTTTTATCTTTGAAGAATTTTTGAAGTGTTATTTTTCAAAAGGCAATTTAGGAGATGTATGTAGCTGAACATTTGATGATATAGCTATATATAAATCAGCTAGTTATATTTAACCATCCTGGTAACCTTGCCCGCTCTCAGTGCAGTTATAATTTAAACTAGGAAACAAGTTCTTTCCCCAGAACAGCTGAAAGGTGTAGGAAGAAATTTTATTGTCAGCAGGTATTTTCTTGGCTCACCAATATCTATATTCAGGCTTTTTGCTTGATTAGGAACGCTGCCTTAATGTGCTAAATGTGGACTCAATTTAGTTTCCCATTCTTTGATGTCATTGGCATAAAAACAGACTTGTTTTCTAAAAGTATTTGCCATTTCCAGCTTTTGCTGGAAAGAAAATAGTAATCAAAGTCCAATATACTGTTGGTATGTTCGTGTAGCAAGCAATTAGACAGATTCCTCCCGTCTCCTAAGGAAACAGCTTTCTCTTCCTGCTTTCTCTCCCAACTCTGTCCCAAAATCTGACTTAAATTCTTTTCAAATGAAAGCAAAGTAATCAAGCAGCAAACATAGTAATCCACCAATTGCCTCTTCTGGGGCAGACTCTCCAGTTCTCAGAAAGTATCTTCCATTTCAAATGTTTCTCCCATTACCAATGGAGATTATTGGATCCCGCAGCATTGCCTGTCCCTGACTGAAGAATTCTGGGCTCTGCTCTGTCCCTATGTTTTTTGGCCCAAGACACATACCGCTGCTGACAGATACCTGATCTGTTTTTAAAGAACTGAAGTGATGCTGGGTCCACAATCCCAAAGGAGACTAACCCGCTCTTCAGTATTCATACAATTTAAATGCATTTTTTCCTAAGTGTCAAATCTAAATCTGTAGAGGACTGGCTACGTG
>VXBJ01000475.1:0-28405 GCA_013400055.1 Nycticryphes semicollaris | reverse complement strand
TGGCCCTCTTGGCAGCAAGGGCAGCTTGCTGTCTCGGACATCTCTACCAGCTGGTTGGCAGAGATGCTCCTGAGAACAAACTTGGTGGGCACCTGAGTAAACACACCCTACCTGGGGAGCCTGGCTTGTAAAAGGGAGCCTGTCTCCTAACAGCAGCCAGCTTGGAAGGTGTGAGAGGCAACTCATGGGGTAATGCACATGATACATCCCTCTTGGGTGTGCAAAGGGCTGGTGACAGTGTTATCACCATGGCTCCCAGGGAAGCAGAGCAGCCTGGGGAAAGTGCTTGACTGGTGCCCAGAGCAGCCACTGCAGATGTAGTCCCGGTGCCAGGCCAGTCTAGCAAACAGCTTGCCCGGGGCCAGGAACCAGCTTGCTCCAGGCTCTGTAAGTCATAGAGGGAGGTTCAGGAGCCCTGCAAAACACAGGGAGGTTTTGGGACACTGGGGCCAGGAGCCCCGACACAGCCTGGGGTCTCTGCCCTGCTGCTGTTCCCACCATGTTCTGGTCCTGCCTGGGGTTGCTCTGCCACTCCACACTTGCACTTCCTCTATGTTAAAGGTGGATTCTCTGCAAAGCACTTTGGGAGCTTGGCTGAAAGAGGATCGTTCCCTTTCTGAAGACAAGCTGATCCCTCTGCAGGTCCCTGTAGACCGGGAGCTTCCCGCCTGTGGCTGGAGACCCAGGCACCGAGGCCATGGAGCCCAGCCAGCTGAGCTGCCCTCCTGAGCATCCTGTGGCGGTTCCCATGGTAACTCCCTGGCTCACAGGCTCCTGAGCCTGCACGACTTTAGCCACATGCCTTCACGGCTTTAGCCACATGTGCCCACCATCCCAGCTCCCATGCCAGGGGCTTGGCACCCTCTGCCCTCTCTTCTCTCTGCTGCCATCCCCTCCTGCCACCCAGGACCTCCTATCCCCCCTGCAAGGCACCCACCACCTTGCACCCTGCTGCAGAGGTACTCCACAAGCCCTGCTGCAGAGCGCTGCTCCACAACCTGCCTCCCCGCCCTCCATCCCCCCCTTAGAGAAGTACCTTCCCCAGAGCCCCACATAGGCCCCAATTCTCCATTTTTTCTGCAGCATATCATACAGAAAACAAGGTAAAACTGGTAACAGGTGAGAGGAGCACAGCATTCATGGAGGAGAGGGAGCTGAGCAGACAAGCAGGTCCAGGTACAGATGACTTCTTACCTTCACACCTCAGAAGGTCCCAGCTCTGTGCATCTCAGGACCACTTGGCCAGGCAGAAGCCTGCTAGCCCAGTGCCTGCATCCAGGAGATTTCCCCAGTTTTGGTGCCGGTACCCAGCTCTGGTCCCATGCTTTAAAATCATTGGTGGAGAAAACTTGCAAAAAGAAAAGGCCACAGCTAATGATTTCTAGAGGAAAAGCCTTGCGGCAAGACATGATGCTCGATGTCAAATAGACCAAAATGTTACACTATGAGAAAGAGGAGAAAATATCAGGTATGACAAAGCCTTGCTCGGGGAGCCAGAGCATGACAAGGCTCAAGTCCCAGAGTCAGAGCAAGGCAGCTTAAAGTTAGGATTAAAGACTTTCCACCACTTGAAACCTCACAGATCCATGCACAGCTTTCAGGAGGAAGGATTTAACCAAGCCCAGGTCCTTGACCAGCCTCAGAAGTTGATGGACAACATCCTAAGGAATAAAATGAGCAGACACACGAATAGCAATGGGCCACTAGGGCAGAGTCACCCCATACCCTGCTGGGCAGGTGTGACCCAGCTAGGAAGGTCCACCGTGGTCTCAAGACACATCCAAGAGGGGTCTGTATCAAGGGCTCTCAATGAAATTAAGATGCCTTGGAATGAGTGGGCATAAATATGTGAATAAATACCTGGTTGTAACACAACCTGGGCATTCTGCAGTGGTGTGAAGGGTAGGGCAGCCCCCAAGTGCTCCCTGCACAGCCCGGAGCTCCTCCAGCAGTTGGGAAAAGGGAGGTGATCAGGTTTGCTGATGATACCTGGTTGCTCAGGGCAAGAAGATGAGGGCTGGCTAGGAGGAGCTGCAAAACCATCTCACAGGACCGTCTGGAGGACTAAACAGCAGGTAGAGTTCAGCCTTTATAAAGGCATATGGGGAAAAAACCCAGGCTGCTTCAGTTCCTGAGTTTGGCTGGTTTTGCACTTCCCATCCCTGGGAAAAGTTCCGCTGGTCCCAGCTCCATCCCAGGAGCGCCGCCCACCTTACCACTGCTCCCTTTTCCTGAGTGTTTCCCACCCCACAGGCTCCCTCCACCACCTTCACCCCAGCTTGGGACATGCATCCTTGGGGGCACAGGGTCCTTGCAGGACCCTCTCCCAGCAGCTGTGTCCCTGGGTACCTGGAATCCCCACGAGCAAAGTCCTGCTCCCGTCTCAGAGTGCCATTTTCTGTGTTTGTCAGAGCCCTCTGACTGGCCTGAAACAGCACCATTTTCAGTGTTACCATGGCGATGGCTGCCTGGAAAACACATGCAATGGTGGTGCACATGAATAGAAGGCAGAGTCCAGCCAGGCAGAGGTGCCTGTGGCTGGTCCCCAGCTGGCATGGCCATCCCTCACACCCCGCAGCCCTTCTTCCAGCAGCCAAGGACTCCAATTTGAGCTCCACACACCCACCCATGCTTCATGTGCCCAGCACCCCAGGTCCAGCATCCCCAATCCAGCAACCCCTTCCAGCTTAGCCCATGACTGTAGGAGAGACTGCAGCAGGAACACGTTAGGAGTAGGTGCTTTGGGCAATTAATGCATTTGCATATGTGGATTTTATGAGGCAGGGTTGGTTTGTTTGTTTTTCCTTATGGTTCCTTATAGCAAAAGCTAAGCTTCCCCTGAGATCTGCACAAGTTTCTCTCCAGCCATGACCCTGCTCCTGGCCACAGGCTGCTCTCGCCCTCTGAGCCCCAGGGTGGTGTAGCAGGGCACTGTCAGGCCACCCGGTTTGCTGTGACCACCACTGGCCACGCCATCTCCCAGCTCATCCCCCGCAGGGCTGAGGCAGCTGGCCAGGATGAACAGTGTATCAGACACCAGCAGGATCGGGAAACCCAGCAGTCACCCATGGAAAGCTACCAGGGCTTTCTGCTGGGCATGGCCAACTGGCACCCAAGGCCAGCCACCCCAGGGATGCTTACGCAGAGGCAGGCTGTTGTCCACTGCTCTATGGGGCTGGGCTCTCAGTCACCCAAGCATGTCACCATTGGTTCCATCCCACCATCCCTGCCTGAAGCCACTTCTCCTGAAGGTAGTGGCTTGGTGCAGGAGGAGCTTCCTGGGGTGGATGGGAGAAGAGGGAGTGCAGCACATGGCTGCAGAAGGAGCTTCAGGCAGGATGGTGGCTGCTTGCACCCTGGAGGAGTGAGCAGAGCTATTAGACTCCCTCTCCTCCTGCCCAGAAGGCCCTTCCCCTCCAGCCAGTACCTGGTGCCTGGTCTTCAGTTGATTACTCATCCTCTCCTCCTGTGGCTGAAGGCTGTTTTGCAGGGAGTTTCACAAGGTGGAGTAGCTACTGGAAACTGCAACACAAAGTGAGGTTGCGAAGATGGCTGGAGGTCTCCAGTCCAAGCTCCTGCTCAGAGTGGAGCTAGCTGCAAAGGTAGAGCACATCACTCAGGACCTCACCCTGACCTTTTGAAACCCTCCAACAATGGAGTTGCCACCCGCTCTCCAAACCCTTTCCCAGGACTGCACCACCCTCCTGGGGAAGAAGTTTTTCTTTGCATTCAACCAGTGTTTCCTGTGTCTCCAGCCATGACTTCCTGCCACGGGTGATGGACCACTTTGCACCTCCCTGTGGACTGCCTGGCCCTGGTGGTACTGGGAAGGGCTGTCACCATGAGACATACTTGCAGCAGGTGGCCTTAGAGGTGGCCTTTCCAGCTGTGGGGGTCTCTCAGGGCTTTGTGGTCTGTGGGGATTTGCCCCAAGCCCTTCCCTTGCTTGTGCTTGCAGCTGTGCTGCTGAGTGGTGCCCATCCGTGCAGGCTTAGCAGGAATTCCGCAGGCAGAGCACTGAGGTTGGGTCCAGACAAGTAACCCCGTTTTTCCTGCTCCTGTCAGAAGCCCTCCCAGCACTGGCTGCAGTCCCTGTGCAGGAAAATAAACCCACTGAGATATTCTGCAGTGAAGATGCCAGTTAGCAGCTGTCTGGCCTAGGAATCGCATCAACAGATCAGCACAAACCTTGGCCTGCCAGTTTCCCTTGGGATTTTTCCTTTCATTGCGGTCTTGCCAAGATCGTTTTTCACTGTTTCCCCTTCTGAGCAGCCTCCGCTGCTCCCCCAGCTTTATCTTAAGCTGTCAAATTCAAGGTGACCCCAGGCAGGGCTCTGTGGCAGTGCATCGGTGGCTGTCACGTCCTTGCAAGCTGCTGCTGGGTCTCTGCTCCAAGCCCACGTGTCAGCATTTGCCGCTGCAGCGGTGTTCAGGATGATGGTGGTTGACATTAGACACGTGTGGTGTCTGGCCTCGGGCCAGAAGCAGGACACTGGTGACCTTTGCTGAAGCCCAAGGAGGTGGCTCAGGTCTGAGCTGTGCTCAGTGGCCAGGCCCTGCCCCAGTCTTGGGGGTGGATTTGCAGCCTCCAGCTGACAGCACCCAATTTGTAACCACGGGTCTGTGGCATCTGTGGCTTCCTTGGGAACACGCCGTCATGGCAAACAGCCAGCTCCTCCCATTCCCCCTGACAAGGCAGTGAAGGAACCTGGTATCTGCCAGGTTGAACCTACCTAGGCAGGTAAAAACCACCATCACATGAGGAGAACCAAGCTCTCTGTGGTCAGAGCTGCAAACAAACAGGCATAAAATCCAGACAGGTCTAACACTGGGCCCTGAATGATTGCTCCACCTCAAGGCAAGCTGGCTGGGGGTATCATAGCTCTAACTACCCCGAGGGCTCCCTCCCCACCTCAGACATTTGCCTAGCAGAATGGCAAGCCAGCCCTGCGTGCTTGCAGCTTTGCTTTCTCTGAAGCTGCAGCACCCCCACTCCACAAGCAGTTTCCAGCTCTCCTAAAGTCAGCAGAGCATCTCCATGGGGGTATGTCCCAGAGAGGGGAGCTCCCGGCCACATCCAACACCGGTGTAGGGAAAGGAGCAAGGGGAAGGTTTCCCAGCAAATGCAGGGCTCGAACTCAGAAAATCAGGATTAACCACATCCCTGATGGAGTAGCTCCTGCAGCTTCTATCGCAATTCTCCCATCAGCAGCAGCCCCCCGGGACAGGAGCTCTCCCTGAAAGCTTCCACTACCCCTCAGCACCCACCAGACCTTCCCACAGCAGCAGGTCCTGCAGAGCAGACAAGAGTGATGAACAAAGCCAGCTCCAAGGACAGGTGACACCAGCAGCGCAACTGGGGAGGACAAACAGCCAAAGGTCTCCCTGAGAGATATGGCACCACATGACTGGAAAATTATTCTACATAACTACAACCTGACGGCCCCCAGCACAGAGAAGCTGTTAATTGCCCACTCAGCCATCCCTAACAGCCCCCTCGCCATGAAGAGCTGTGAGGCACTTGGGGACCCCCACAGGGTTGAGATGGGACCCGGACAGTTGTCAGCCATGCTCTGCCGTAGCCACACTGGGATGGAGAGGCCAGACCCACACCAGCATGTTGCAGTGAAGTGACAGAGGGGGGGCCGGGACAGAGCCAGGGTCTGGAGCTTTGCTCAGAGCTGCATTAAAATGCATGAGCTGCGCTAGCCCTAATGATGAGCAGAGCTGTCAAACGAGGAGCTTGTCCCAGCTAATTATCTCTAACGAGGGCAGAGTGTCAGGGTCCCTGAGGAGCCGGGCAGCAAGATCCCACTCTGCTCAGTTGCAGAAGAAAGAGAAGATAAACAAATGTCATTGTACCAGCCTAGCTACAAAATCATTAATTAGGCAAATGCAGCCTTCTGTGCCAGTTTGCTCTTGAGAACCTGGACTGGCTGCAGTTGCATCCAGGCAGGTTGGAGACATCCCAGCTTCTGCCACCCAACCTGTCCCCTGCAGTGCTGAGCTTTCCATCCCCGTGCAGGGACAGCACAGACCCAGTCCAGCAGATCCTGACCAATGAGCCTGGGACTGGGCCACCCTTACCTGGGGGCTCTGACACCCCCTGCAAGGGCTCCAACCCATTCCTTGTTCCAAAAAGCAGCAGAGGGGTCTGGTCTTCCTAAAACCCCACCATTTAGGACATGTTCCCCTCAACCACCTCCTTCGTCCCCAGCCACCCAGCAGAGTTCTGCAGAGCCTCCCTGCCACCCCAGCCACCACCTCCGCAGCACCCCCCCCTCCCAAATCTTTAAGGCAGTGGGAATTTCTACTTGCCCGGGGTCCTACTTCATTCCAGTGCAGAGGGAACCAGCCACACATTGCTCTCCCAGCCCGGTTCCTCTCTTATGACAGGTCCTGTGGCTGCAGAACTGAGACCATACGCTTATGGGCTAGAGAGGGGGAGAGTGTCTCAGGCAAAGGCGGGGTTAAGGCAAAATCTCTTCCTGGAGCGACAACCCAGAGATGTGGCTCACATGAGGTCCATCCTGCAAGCTCTGCGCTTGTCCCTCACCTGAGCCGAAGGGAGAGGGAGGAGAAGCTGCTTCTTTCCCAGCCAGAAACCCACCACAGGACCACAAAGTTTTCAGATGTCACTAGCACGATTCTGGTAAGTGCTTTTCAGTCCCTTGTTGCCAGACAGGAACAAAGACTTGAACGCTCACTTTGACTGCATTGTTACAAAAAAAAAAAAAAAAAGATTTTAAAATCACCCACTTCAAAGAGAAACAGGACTGGAACCCCAGGGCTCGGTCTGAGCTGCCAGGGAGCTCAGCCTCACCTGCCAGCAGAGAGCTGGGGTCATGCTTTCGGGGCACAATACTCTCTACTGCAGAGGCTGGGGACCGATCTAAGTTACACCCCCGCGTCTCACAGTCCCTGTTATGACACACTAACGAGCAGTAAGTATCAGAGAAAAGTTTACTCATTCTCCAAATGCGTATTTCACTTTATATCATGATCAAGCTCTCAACAGCAGCCAACTGCTTGTACAGGCAGAACCACCCCATTAAGTCAGTCTTACAAGAACACTCTCAGAGGCCACAGGACAGAAATTCTTTCCCCAGCCCACAGGAACAGTTCTTCAGGGAATTCAGGCTGTCGTTAGACTTTGATAACTGCAACATGCTCCAGGGCAGGCTCTTCATGTGGCCCCTTCCACACAAGGTGGTTCAGACAGAAGACTCACTGAACCCCACAGCTTCATCTGCAGCAGGGCTTTTGCTCCAGAAGTTTCTTTCCTCCTACTGCTTCTGCAGTGCCTGTTCTTTCAGTTGATTGACAAGCTCTTCAGCATACACCTTAAAGAGCGGGACAGGGTCCTGAAACAAAGCAGAGGAAAAATCACTTAAATGGAGCGAAGCTGAGCAGCAGCAAGGGGTGAAGTCTAAGGGTGAGATGCTAACAATTAAAACCAGAGGAAAACATGACTGGGTTTTTTTTTTTTTTCAGCAGCTGAACAAGGCAACTTTCTACACTATTCCTCCAAACACAGCTGCTGTGCAGCTCTGTTACCCTGCGCCTCAGAGATGACAGGCACCTTTGTGGCACATCTGTCAGCTTTCCTGGTCCTGCCTGCAGATGAGAACCATCAGTAGCTCCCAGGGATCCCTTCTAAAAATGCTTCTCCCCTTCCTTGTGTTGCCCTCAGTTAGAGCTGTACTTAGAAGCACCTGGGCAGAACACACCCCTTGAAGAAGCTGGAGCTCCATCACCTCATGCAGTCAGTGCTCCTGATTTTTCCACTCCTGCTGCCGCCACAACAGGAGCCAACAGGTCTGGGGGATACATCACCAAGAGCCCCCACCACCCCAGGAAGCCCTTCTGCCCCATTTCTCTGCACATTGCTTCCAACAAGCAAGCTGCAGCGACAGAGTGATCCCCCAGCTTGTATCCCTGTGTCCCAAAACACAAGAAGTGTAGCAGCTGCAACCATGGGCAAAGATCTTCAGGCAACAAGGCACGAGTTATGAGCCATCCCCTTAAATCTCTCTCCCTCGATCAGGGGACATGGTTTATGATGCACTGTAACCCAGCCCCAGGTTTTGGGCACCCAAATTTAACCAGGGTTGGAGCACCACTTCCATCACTCAGGAGGGCTCAAGCTGCTCAGATGAGCTGGATGTGAAACTTGAAGCAGCAAAGACACCTCGGTGCTAAGCATTACCTCAGGAACTCACCTTTTTTTCTAGAAGCCTCTGTTTCTCTATTGCTTCTTCTAAACTCAAGCCAACCCATTCAGCCTCCTCTTCTGGGATCACAAATTCCTGTGACAAAAGGAGGAGCAGCAGATGGTACAGTCTTTCCAGGTGACAAAGATGCAAATCCATCTCACACAAAGATGCAATCCAGTACGAACATGACTACAGACAAATCTTAATTGATGCTCAGAGGGCTGGAGCACCTCTCCTATGAAGACATGCTGAGAGAGCTGGGGTTGTTCAGCCTGGAGAAGAGAAGGCTCCGAGGAGACCTTAGAGCAGCCTTCCAGTACCTGAAGGGAGCCTACAGGAGAGCTGGAGAGGGACTCTTTGTCAGGAAGCATAGTGGCAGGACAAGGGATAATGGCTTTAAATTGGAAGAGAGGAGATTTAGATTCGATATCAGAAAGAAATTCTTTTCTGAGAGGGTGGTGAGGCACTGAAACAGGTTGACCAGAGAAGCTGTGGCTGTCCCTGGAAGTGTTCAAGGCCAGGTTGGATGGGACTTGGAGAAACCTGGTCTGGTGGGAGGTGTCCCTGCACAGGGCAGGGGGTTGGAACTTGATGATCTTTAAGGGCCCTTCCAACTCTAACCATCCTATGATTAAAATACTGTTCCCTTATTTCTGGCAACTAAAGTCCACTTCCTTTCTTTTTCCTTTAGTGAGGGTGCTGCTTTCCCTGAGCAGCCACGTCCACTGCTGTGCCCCTCCTTTGTATAGTTCCAGGGCTGTTTCTCAGCACAACCCCACGTGCCTTGGATGCTGGTGGTGTTTCTATGCTGGCAACCATCACCAGCAGCACCAAACTAAGCTGCACACAGACAGCCTGGGCTCCTCGCTACAGCACCAGCACAAATTCCTGCTGCTGATGGCAGTGCTAGCTCCTACCAGTGCTTATTGCAGACCCTCTTTCACGTCTTCCTCAAGGATCAGTACAGTAATTTGCTGTCTACAAAGAGACAAGAAAAACCTGACAAACAATGTTTAGATCTTCTCCTCCCATACCCTTAACCCTAAGTACAGAAACATAAATGCTGCCTTGGGCTGCGACAGGGCGATTAGGACACGATCTGCCTGGACAGCCAGCAAACATCACTGCACACACCAGGGCAGGAACTGCAGGTCAGGCACCCACCTTGTACTTGTTATAGATGGCCTCCCTTCTGTCTGGATCATCAGGATGCAGCTTCGGATCCCGCCGGGCAAGTCGCAGCAGCATCGTTCGCTTCAAATCCATCCCCAGCTTCGAGCACATATCGACTTTTGGAGTCTGCAGAAATAAAGTCTGCTGTTAAATTGCTCCCAAAAGAGAACACAGGCTTGTGCCTATCAGCGCACACACACAACACCGACAGTTTATCTACATGCTGTAGAGGCTCTCAGGGCACACATTATGAAATGGGAAAGATCCCTTGGGTTTATTCTGGAGCTAATTTAATACAAAGGCTCCAATCAAGAAGGTATGAAGGGCTGGAAAGTTTAAACCTGCACTGATACATCACACACAACATCCTGAGCAAGGGCAGTGTGGGTGCAGACCTGCCCCGCTGGGGCTGCTGCAGGGTGCAGGGCCTGACCTTGAGGATGTAAAAGTCAAAGCCATAAGCCTCGTCGATGAGGTCCAGTGTCCGCATGGTGACGGTGATGGTCAAGGTGGCATCGAGGATCTCGCTGTAGAACTGCCGCTTGAAGAGCTGCGGCTTCCACGTCTTGGGCAGCCTGGTGGAGAGCTGGGCGCAGACGGACAGTGCTCAGGACCCGGGGACGATGATGACGACGCCACCACCCGCCGAAACGGCCTGAGGCTGCACCAGAGGCCGGGTGAGCTGCCCAAAACGGCGCCCGGAACCCCCTCACAGCGAACCGCCGACTTAGGGTAAGGAAAAGCTCACCTTGTCGTTGCGCGCATAACGGAACCCGCGGATCCAACCCTCGCCGCCCCAGAGCCCCTCGTGAGCGGCGGGCGGCAGGTACACGGGCACAGGCACGTCCTGTACGCGCTCCCGCTCCCCGGTGCGCGGGTTCCGCCGGTAGTTCACACCAAGCGGCCGCCAGTGCACGGGGGTGGGCGGCGTGTCGTCCTGCAGGGATTTCAGGTAGTGCTGCGGCAGCCGCGCACAGATGCCCTCCTTAAGCCGCAGGGCGGGCCAGAGCCGCGGCGCGTACCGGTGCAGCGGCATCGTCCGCTGCAACCGCCTGCCTACTTCCGCTTCCGCTCCCAGTGGCCACAGCAGCCGGAAACGGCACAGAAGCCGCCCTCTTATTGGCTGACGCCGAAGGGGGAGGACGACGGCGGCCGGCAGAGGCCGCACCGCGCCCGCGTTTCGCTGCTCCGCGGCACCAACGGCATCACAGCGGGTTTGCCCCCAAATACTATTACCTTTATTAAATTATAAAACAGTAAGCTCTAAAATTTACCGTATAAAATAATCATAGATATTAACAGAAAATGAAAAAAAAACCACTTTTTTTTTCCCTCAGACACCAGAATTTCTCCATTTTACCCAAAATAATTAACACCCCCCACTCCACCCCAGGCATCTGACACAACCTTGTGCCAGGGCCGAGAGCCGCGGGGATGGGGCGGGGGCAAAAGCAGAAAATTTAATGGATGGAACACAAATTGAAACAATCCCATTATGGGTATTTCTCACCCCAAAACTTCTTCCCCCGGGTGGGGTGAGGAGAGCGGCTGAGGAATTATTGCTTTCTTGGGTAATGGCAGCCCTTGGGCCACAGCCGTGAAGGAGCTGCCATACCACTGTGCAAACTGAGAAAAAGAGGAGGGGGAAAAGTGCCTAAAAGTGATAAAAGTTGGAGGAAGGGGCGAAGGCCCCACATCCCCTACTGCTGGCAGCAGCTGAAGGACAGGCGGGGGACATGGGGATGACAGGTAGGGGCACACGGGCCCCCTTGGCCCGTCCTGCCTCCCCTGAAGGAGTGGGAGCTGGCAGAGGGCGAGGGATAAAGTGCAGAGCTGAGCAGAAGGCTGGGTGCTTCTCAAAGCAAAGAAATAAACCCGTTTCCTACAAACCAGGAGGATGAATCCTTCATTAATAGCTCTTTCCTGAGGGGCTCGGTGGAGAGGGCTCCACACCAGACCCACCCCCAGCTGGAATAAACCAGCAAGGAATGATGGATTTGAGCCTTTATCTACAGAATAAGGATGGGCGAAGGAAACTTGCCTGGTTGCCAAGTTTCTGCCCTCGCTTTCTGATGCCTGTGTGCCCTATAGTAAGGCTAAGGTGAGACAGATGCTGCAAAGGAGATGGTGGCCATCCCAGGGAGCCCATGGTGATGCTCCTGGCTGGGGTGGGACACTGTTGGTGGTCTCAGATAGGCTGTGTCACCACAGCACATCCAAAAGGATAGAGGAGCAGGGGCTGGGGAGTTCAGACACCACCCTGACCCCACCACGCCCCACCGGAGCCACGCATGTGCCCAACCGACAAAAGGGAGGAAGACGGTGAATACCTGAACATGGAGGGAGGGAGGAAGGGGACAGTGCAGCAGCCTGGCTCCTTCCCGATGAGCTAAGAAGGCTAAAATTAGACTTAGACTAAACCTTGCGCTGCTGGGGGTTTCACATCAGGGTGAGATGCTGATGATGCCTCTTGCACGTCCCCACAAAGGTGTTGGGCTTTTTGTTTCTTTTTTTTTTTTCACATTCCTGTCGAGTCTGATCCTGAATCCAGGGCCCAAGTCCCAGCCTCGCTCTTGCCCCCCAGAATCAGGACTAGGTAAGAGCAGCACCACCCGTTTCATGGGGAGAGAGGCTGCAGAGCCCAGTGGAGACGAGCTCAGCCCATGCCGAGATCAGCTGCCTCCCTCCCCGTCAGCACCAAGGCCACACGGCAGCATTTGCCCCCCACCCCGCCCGCCCCAGATCAGAAGCAGCCCGTTCTTCTCTTGGGTTCAAATGCCGATTGCAGGGTGGCAGGAGAAATCCCTGTCCCACAGCCCTCTCCTAGGACAGGCTGTGCAGGGAAGAGCCCAGCAGCCAAAGCCCTGGCTCCAGCTCAGTGTAGGCTAAGCTGAAGCCTGGTGGAGGCAGCAGGAGGGGAGGAAGGGTTGGCAATTTCCCAGCCACAGCACTTGGGGGAGGCAGAAGGACAGGCTATTCCTCGATTTAGAACCATGAAGAGGCTGCCGCATCCTAGCAGAAAAGCGGAGGTGGCCTCAACCTTGCCTTCCCAAGACAAGCCCACCATCTTCCTCTTTAAACCTGGTCCATCCTGTGCTCTCCTGGCCAGCGAATGAGCATGTTAAGGGGACTGGGAGAGATGGGCAGCCCAGGCGAAGAGCAACCTCCCGAGCCTCCACCTCTGCCACCAGGGGGCCGAGCAGTTCAGGTCACAGCGTAGAGCTCCTCACGGTCATTCTGGCAGATCTGGTAGCGACAAGTGAGCTTCTGTGACCAGGCCCAGGGCTTCTTATGCTTGTCCCGAGGAGGAAGCAGGAAAGCAACGCTGGAAGCCACCAGCACGTGCCAGATGCTGTGGGTGTAGTAGTAGTTCTCATTGGTTTCCATGAATGCATATACTGACATGGCGATGAAAGCCAAGGTGATCCCTGGAAGGAGGTAGAAAACCCAGCGCTTCCACGAGGAAGGGTAGCAGTGTCTGCGCTTCACTCCTTGGTAAACCTGGAGGGCACAGAAGGGTTAAAGCAGCCAAGCAGAAGCTTAGGCAGGGAGAAACAGGCAGCGCTGCCTGACCCAGAGGGTCCTGCCAACCTCACAGCAAGAGTTTGTGCCCTGCTGCCCCTCCGAAATTCAGCCTCCCTCCTTCTTAGGCCCATCTCTTGTGTGCAAGAGCCAGAGCTGTGGGACCAGAGCCCCGCACGCAGAAGGCAGTGGTGGCAGTGGTGATGCCACAGCTCCTGCCCAGGGCAGGGGCAGCTGCCACCCATTCTGGGACTACACTGCAGCCACCAGCATGCGCTCAACTGGAGCTGCAGCAGTGGGACTGTGCCGAGAGCCATAAATGGGGATTTCTCAGCTACTGGAGGGATGGTAGGTGAATCCCCTGCCCTGCAACCCCTCCACCTGGGTGTTTCAAGGAATCCAAGCCCTGCCTGTGGATCGTCTGGAGTCTGGGGTCAGCTCTGCCACTGTCATTCCTCAGAGGGGAGCAAAGGGCAGCAGGTCCTGCCTGGCTGCCCCTACTTACCCATGCTGCAATCATGATGACGAGAGCAAAGAGGCAGGGACCCATCATGTTCCACACCCCTCTGCGGTCCAGCTGCAGGGACATGGCAATTAACAGGGTCCCCAAGACGAAAAGGACCTGGGAATGAGACACCACCACTATCATCAGCAGCTCATCTGCTGCCAGAGCACAGCCAGCCATGCCAGAGGCAGGGAGGACCTCACCTCCTGGCCACCCAGTCCTGTATGCTTTCCAAAGGAGAAACCAGAGGACCCACAAACCTCAGTCCCTCAAGCCCAAGCACACAGGATCACAATCCAAACTCCCAGGACAAAACAACCCACTGGTTTAAAGATCAGGGTGGCACTGGGTGACAAACAGGCTTTGTCACCAGGCTGGGCTCTGTCATTAAAATACAGCCACAAGAGGGCTCAGCATGGCCACCCGCGGCATGGCTGGCTCAGGCCTGGCCCTGCCGCACCGGGTTACCTGACACTCACGTATTTCAGGATCTTCTTCACACGTGACATGCACAGGATCGTCACCCAGATGGACACCACAGAGCCCAAAAAGTCACAGTACTGCAGCGTGTCATAGTCCATGATGCACATCACCGCAACGCCTGGCTGGTCACATGCGTGGTAGAACTAGAGCCGGGGACAAAAGCAAAGGCCAGCATGAGTCCAGCAGTACCACACAGTGTTCTGTAAAGGAGAGGGCTCAGCCCATGGCAGCCAGGATTCCTCCTGGCAGTGCCTCCAGGAAGCTCCACCAAATGCTGTGGCATTACAACCTGCACCCTCCCAGCAGCAGAGAGCTCCAAGGACAGCATCCTTCTTCATCACAATGTCACAACCCCATCTCAGCTCCCTGCAGTCCCACCCCCAAACACGAGCACCTGCGGTGTGCATGGAAGAGCCCAGTGAAAATGACACTCTTGCCAAGCTCTGAAGGGGCAGGACATGTCCATGAAGATGTTTGTCCAATGATCCTTAGAAGCTCCTTGTGGATGGACTGGTCCACCAAGGACTTCAGTCAGATGCAGCATCCCTGATGTTCAGGGGGAGCTGGCAGGGGACCTGCCAAAAGGCAATCCCTACCGTGGAGAAGAACATGGTGTAGGTGTAGACGGAGGCCTCTACCAGGTAGTAGCGATAAACAGCAACCGCTATGGCTGGCAGGAACATGAGGTTGCTGAGGGTGAGCAGAAGGGTGGCCAGGTTCTGTGCGCCGACAGTCTGGGCCTTGGTATCATCTGTGCAGCTCCACCCGCCCCAACCTGCAGAGCAGAAAGGCTTCTGTGGATCTCCCATGCCATGTCTTGTCCCCCTGCACCACACAGCAGGAGTCTGGAACTCCTTAGAAGAAGCAATCACCCGCCCTGGACTATCCCTGAGCCTCCTCTCCCTTGCTCCACCAGCCACTCACACTCCTGTCTCGTTACTCATCGCACAGTCTGCTGTGGAAGGTCTTGGGGAACCCCAGCAGAGCCCTGTATCTGCTCTAGGTTGTTCCCACATAGCAGAGGCCATCCCACATGCAGCCTGGGTTTGACCAGGCTGGTACTTTTCATCCCTACAGTAACTCACCATACATGCCACTCACTGGTGGTACATCATGCATTCAAGTCTCAGATGCTTCAGATGATGATGTAAACTGGGTGTAAGATTCCTACAGATCCCAGGAACCAGGAGAATGAACCCCAGCACTGAGTAAGCCACTGGGCTCCTGCCCTACCTCCTGTCCAGCAGGGCAGGCTGCAAAGCCAGCTCAGGTTGCTCTGGGCCTGGCCAAACTGAGTTTTGAAGATCTCCAAGGATGGAGTCTTGGATACTATGCAAAGCTGAACAACTCTGAACAACTCTGACAGGAAAAAAAAATTTCTTCAATTCAGCTGGAAATGTCCTTGCTGCTGCTTATCTCTGTGGCCTCTTGCCCTCTCCCTGTGCTCCCTGGGAAGAGCTCAGCTCTAGGGTGCCTGTAACCTCTGTGGGCAGGTTCAATTCAATCTCCCTCCAACTCCTCTTCTCTAGGGAGAGCAAACCCACTGCTTAGCCCACGGTGACATCCAGCTCTCTGCAGGACAGTGGCAGTGAAAGTTTCCTAGAGGATGGTGCATGCCCAGGGCACAATCCTCAGCCTCCTGACTGGATACCAATGACTGAGCTGAGACAGTCACCTGCTTTTTGGTTTTTTCTTTAAATGTAAATTATTTTAATTAAAGATTAGGATACCTACACCCTCCTTTTGGGGAAAGCAGGTCAGGCACAGGGCAGCCTGGGTAGGTGGAGGCACACGGTTGCTCCATGGTCAAAAAGCAGAGTTAAAAATAGGATCCATCCTGTTGCGGCACCACTAGAAACCAAGCCAACAGCTCTGCCCCTGCTGCCGGCTCCCTGCCAGGCAGAGCCCAGGGAGGCTGCTCTCTCCAGTTAATTTCTGGGTCACGAATATGCAGATGGGGCCTTTGGCTGCAAGTGATTCAGCAGAAAGCTGTCCTCAGCCCAGTTCCCCAGTTCCCTTGGGGTGCTCTGTGCTTCCTAGAACCTGGCACTGCTCGGGGAAATTAGGATGCTGTTTCTCTACCTCGTTCCTCAGCACTGCAGCAGAGACGTCCTGGCTCAGGCCCAAAGCAGCAGTGAACCCCATTTTGCCTTCTGCTGACAACAGGTACATGGACCCACCCAAGCACGGCAGAGCTATCATCTTCCCTACACCACTGACTCCTGCCCAATCCTCTCATCTCATTAACATAATTAGCAGCTGACACAGATTGTTCCTCCTCCAGGGGCACCTCTGAGTCTAATGGCTGGCTCTTGGCAGGAGAAAGAGCACCATGGCAAAGCAGGGACAGGGATGGCAGCCTGGCCTCATCGCATCATGGCCTCATCATGCCTACCTGAGAGGCACAGGCTCCAACACAAGCATTTTCAGGCAGTCCCGATGGCACCCCGATCTCTCTGGGGACACTCAGAGGCCCTTTTCCAAGATATAAGCCAAACTCCAAGCTGTCCTCAGCCCGATTCCCCACTTCCCCTGGGCCGCTCTGTGCTTCCCAGAACCTGGCACCCCTCCAGGAAGTCAGGATGCTCCCAGAGAGGCCACCACGGGTGCCAAGGGCTTTTTGGGCAGACACTGTGACACTAGGCTGCTCCTGGCAGCCACGGCAGACCCCAGGCCGCCCTACCCAAACAGCAGCACCAAAAGACATGGTCTCCCCTTGGGAAGGATGGCAAAGCTTCCCAGGAAAAGGCACTCACCAGCCTTGCAGCTGCAGCCAGCATAGAGGTAGCCATGTCTTCTCAAGAGGCTGCACTGTCCGTACGGCCCGCAGTCGTTGAAGCAGGGGGTGAGGTATGCAAAGACAGTCACTTTGGCTTCTGCGGCATTACATTCACTGCAAGGAGAGACCTACGTTGGGCCTCCTGGTCCTTCAGGGCAGCCCTGTGCCGAGGGACCACGCTGCTCCCGAGGGTCAGGCCATGCTCCTGCACTCGAGCTCCCCACACTTTTGGGATATGCTCTGTCCCTCCAAAGAGTTAGGAGCAGAGTTAGCTCCCTCTCCACCCAGATTGCCAAACCGATGTGCAGGTGGGAGGAAGCTCTCCCAAGGCCCCTACAGCAGACCCAAATACCCAGGATCAGCATCGTCGCACTGTTTTACACCACGTGCTCGGCCCCTTATGCAAGGAACCAGCAAGAAGGTCGAAGTGCAGGAGTATGGGCACAGCTGTGCTCAGAGACCCCTCGAAGGAGAGACAGCAACACTTTCATTTACCAATTTATCACCTCAAAATCCACCTGGGGAAGTGGAAGCTCATCCAGGCAGGCTCTGGCACCTGCACTCTGCATGAGATGTGCCATCTCGGCACCAGACAAGCTGCTTGGGTGCTCACAAGACAGCAAGCTGGCACTGCCACCCACCTCCTTCCCCCTCTGCAGTCACAGTTCAACTGCTACCAGGTGAGAGGAGCCCAGGGCACAGTTGTGAGGACAAGGGCTTCGTTTTGCTCATGCCAGCCAAGGGCAGCAGGATGTGGAGGCAGAGGGTTCCAAGCTGGCCCCAAGGCAGGATGATGCACCAGACTCACCCCTGGCCCTTCAGGCAGAGGAGTTGCAGGGAGAGGAACCAGTCATCTGTCTGCGGGTACAAGACAATCAGCATCGCTTCTGCAGAGGACATGCTCACACTCAGAGGATAGCCCTGGAAAAAAGCTTAAAAAAAAGAGGATGCTGTGATGTGCCAAGACTAGGAAAGAGGAGCCCAAAGCAATCCCAGGCTGAGATCAATTGCACAGGAATGAGATGCTCCTGTGGCTTCTTGCTCCCATCCTCAGGCGGCACCAGGGAGATGGAGAGGACCCTTGCTCCCAAGACTCTTGTTTTTTCTTTCATCTCAGCTCTTGGTATCTCTCTAGACTCCACAGGGCACCTGGAACAGTCTGTTTGCCTGGCTAGTCCTCTGGGGTAGAGCTTAGCTTCTCTGCACACCAGCAATGCCTTGACCATCCCCAAACCTCCTGCCAACAAGGCTGGAAGAGCCCCAGCTGGTAACCAGATCTTCCTTTTGGGGAGGCCAGACCAGCACCTGCACCCCAGAACCCTGGGCACATGCCAGCACGAAGACTTCAGGAGGGTTTGTGCCAAAAAATCAGCTTCCCTGGGACACCCCATGAAGTCCCGAGCCAGTTAACAGCTCAGGAGGTCTAAAAGCAAAGCCTGGGGCTGGTGGTGGGTGCCAGCCTCATACCTGTGCTGCAGTTGTGCGTGGCGTTGAGGGACAGCACCGGCGAAGCAGCACTCACACACGCTACCATGGTGGCATTGGCCAGGTTCACAGACGTCTGTGCAAACAGAGCAGTGTCGCAGGTCAGAGTGCCCCAATGCCACCCCCCTCCCCAGTTCACCTCCCCATGGTATCCAGCAGCAGCAGGTGACAATAAATCCTGAAGATCAAGGTCACCCATCAATTCAGCAGCTCTCTCTTGGCAAACCTGTGTTGACCTCAACCTGCACTGCCACTGTGTTACGTGCTGGCTGAAAGGCAAGGAGAGCCTCGCGGGGGACTGCCCCAAAGCTGGGACACTCAGATATCACTTCAGCATGAGCTCAAGGTGGCAGAAGTCAGAGGCAGCACGACATCAGGGCTGAGCCCTTCTCCAGCCCACAGGAAGCTTCATAGAACTTCAGGGGGCTGATTTTGGGATGTCACTGGAAGCCTGAGAATCAGCGATTCGGGCAGGAACATCCCTGGGTTTCCCAGCTCAGTCTCCTCTCCTGGTGGCAAGGCGCCAGGCTCCCGAGGAGAAGATGACATTGCAGCTGCTTTCCATTTTGTCTCCTCTGCGTCACTGCCACCACATGCCAGCAAGCTGTGGCATGTGAATTGGAGCTGGCAGGTGGGATGTGCTGGAAGCAGCTAAAACAGGCTCAGTGTGTTTTGTGACAACAAGAAGAAAGACAAAACAGTCCCACCGGTACCTACAACCCCTGGATTCTGCTGACAAACCAGCCCAGGAACAGGGACAAAGCCCTGCAGAGGGGAAACAATCCCATCCATCAGCCTCCGTACCTTGTTGAGCAGCAGATTGACCACGAGGGAACCCCCGCTGTCCATGCCAGTGTTCAGGTTGAGGAGGAGGAGGGTCGGGGAGAGGGAGTTCACGGGTACGCTGGGGCCATTTAAGAGCCTGTAGCGCACAGACACCACATCCAGGTCCTCACGAACCACGGGCTGGTTCTGCAGACAGAAGCTCCTCTGGTTGGATGTGTTGCGTGAAGCCCCTCCGGTAGATGGAGTGGGGCTCCCTGCTGCTCCTGTGCTACCCGGTTTGGGACCAGGTTGGCTCTGGTTCAGGCTGTTGAAGTTAAGGAATGTACTGGTACTGCCTGGTCTGCAAGCTGTAAAGCACAAAAAGGAGAGGAATCAGCACAGCCAGGTCTAGCACCTCGTCCAGACAGGTCCCCAGCAGCTCCAGACCTTCAAGTGACAGCACAAACTGGGGGTATTTCAGCTGGTTCATGCACTGCAGTGTTTGCTACAGCCCCTGAAAAGCACCATTTGCAGGGGGAACTCCAGCATCGGCATCCACAAGTTGGGCCACTGATGGAAGGCAGACAGTGGTACTGCGGGTAGAAGCACCCTGGAGCTGCAGAGAAGAGGATGGGGAGCAGCAGAAGGGATAACACACAGCGTCATAACACATCGAGGTACCCAGGGAGTATTCACTAGCAAAGCACAGGACTCAGCTGTTCCCCAACCACAGGCTGAGTAAGAGTCTCTACCTGTTCCCCAGATGTGAGCAGACAAGGCTGAGCAGAAGAGAGAAGCTCATCCAATGTAGCTGCAGGCACAAGCCGTCATGTCAGAGCAGATGGAGCTGAATGTGGCGTTTGGAGTCCCACTGCTGGAGCCTGTCCATCACCCCCAGAGATTCTAGTGCTCCCCTCTAGCCCCTTGGCTGCCAGCACCAGGCCCTCCAGCACATGCCCTCTGCTTTGAGGCAACAGCAGAACCCCCAGCAGAGAAAAACTTTAAAATGTCCCTAGTTGGTGAGCTTCCAAGAATTAAACAGAGATTATGGCCACATAATAAGAGGATGCAAAGGACCTCGTGACCTCCCAAGTCTCAAGGTGTCACCCGAAATGGTGACATCCCCTCACCATGACCCAGGACATCACCCCAAATAAACATCTGTGAAATGGTTTCCTGTCTGTTGCCTGCTTATGGTCAATCAGTAGTCAACATATCATTACAGTCTGGTGCCTCTACCCAAAACTATTCTCCCCATGAGATTTTAAACCAACCACTGCTTCCCAAACAGCCTTTGGAAAATATCGTTGTTTCAGAGACCCTGAACTTTTCAGGCATTTCCAAACCAGGCATCTCCAGGGAGTATCCCTCTTGGGTGAACACTGGAGCTTTCACTTTTGACCCCAAAGCAACAACTAAGTCACAGCCCCTGAAGTTATGCCCAAACAAGCAGCATGCTGGGGAACACTGACCACTACAGCCAGCCACTCAAAGGACACACAGTAGACTCAAAGTTCTCTCTGGTTCTTTCCACAGGCCTAGAGAAAGTGGAAGCCTACCTCTGAAAGTAGCCAGCATCTCCATCGACACACTGGCATTGGCAGTGCCGAGACTCTCCACCATGATCTGCAGCCACTTCTCCCAGGGGGGTGAATCCAGGGCCAGGCTGCAGTTTAGCCTCCCCACGCAGGTGATGATCCTCTGGAAGGACTGGGGCAGTGTGATGGAGCCCAGCACCACCCGCACAGCGCATGCTTTTTGCTCGCTTGTCAGGCAGTTTCGCAGCTCAAACCTCATCCCTGCGGCGTGCTTGGGAACGAAGACCCTACAGGAGGAAGGACCAGCAGTTTGCAGAGCTTGAACTCTCAACACAAGACAACAACCACCCATGGCGGTCCCTGGGGCTTTGTGGAAAGAGCTAGATTGCCCTGGTTGGTGCTGTGAGTGTCCTTCCCAAGGGAAACCTCTTCGGCACAAGGACATAAACCTGTTGGAGCAGGTCCAGACGAAGGCCAAGAAGATGCTCTGAGGGCTGGAGCACCTTCCCTATGAAGGCAGGCTGAGAGAGTTGGGGTTTTTCAGCCTGGAGAAGAGAAGGCTCCAGGGAGAGCACAGAGTAACTAAAGGGGGCCTACAAGAAAGCTGGAGAAGGAGTTTTTACAAGGGCATGTAGTGATGAGGGATAATGGCTTCAAACTGGAAGCGGGGAGATTTAGATGAGGTATCAGGAAGAAATTCTCTACTCTGAGGGGTGTGAAACACTGGCCCAGGTTGCCCAGAGAAACTGTGGCTGCCCCATCCCTGAAGTTCAAGACCAGGCTGGATGGGGCTTGGAGCAACTTGGTCTAGTGGGAGGTGTCCCTGCCCAGGGCAAGGGATAGGACTGGATGATGTTTAAGGTCCCTTCCAACCCAAACCATTCTATCATTCTGTGAAACATCTCAAAGAACTTCTAAGGCCACCTGGGGAGCATTGGATAAGGGCACTCATGTGCTCCCTGTGCAAACCCTAGCATTAGTGCAGTGACCTCAGCAAACAGGCTTGGAGACCCCCCCACCTCCAGCCCCACCAGTGGCTTCCCCTAAGAGAACCCATGAGAAATCCCACCTCCCTACGGCCCCAGGTCTTTCCATCCCCTGCCCTCACTCACTTGACATGCAGTGGCTTGGCAGGTGAGATGATGGTCTGTGGCCTGGCAACACCAGGCTCCAGAACTGGCATATCAGCCAGTCTGAGCACAAACATATCTGCCTGGAACATATAGGGGCATGGAGTGGAGAAACCCTGCAGGAGTGGAGAAAGCAGATGGGTCAGCTGTGACGAGACAAACTGGGCAGAGTACGAGGGCTGAGACCCTCACCTTCACTTCAATCCTGCCGGCAGCCTCTGGGAGATGGGCAGCGATGAACCAGTCTCCAGCAGCAGGGGTGGTGACGTTCACAAAGGTGGTGTTTTGCACTGCACTGGTCAGAGTGATGTTTATGCTGTAGGAAGGACGGACAGTCGCGTTTGCAGGAAAACGAGTGCCCAGTGGATTAATTACAGGAGGGGCTCCATAGCGAAAGTGCCTGTGAGAGAAAACCAGAATGAGAATAAATCGAGGCATGTGAAAAACAAGAGAAAACTGGGATACCAACTCATCAGGAGACACCCAGGTTGTCCTGGGATGGGAAAGGGAGTAGGCTGGAAAAACCCCACATTTTCAAATGGGCCACAAGAGCCATCATTTTCATCTGATGAAGACCAGGTGCTATTAGCTTATCCAGGATTTATTTAGAGACTGGTTTAACTTGGCTGCTTATTAAGATAAGGATTTACATGGTTCCTTCAATACTGAAAACAAACTTCCACACTTCCTAAGGTTAAGCCCCAGCTGCAAAACTACTCCTTTTTTTTTTTAGAACCATCAGCAAATTCCCCAAGGAAGAGCTTTAATTTTCTGCATCTTCCCTATTTGCCCTTTAAAGGAGGGCGGGCAGACAGACAAAGAAGATGCTCACTGTGACCAAGCATCTGCTTTCAGATAAGCAGCCCAATGTTTGAATTGCCAGAAAAGCAGCAGCTAAGTATTACACAGGATGTTTATTTGGGCAACCAATTTGGCACTTAATTTGCTCGCTTTTGGACTGCTGGAGCGTTGCAACGAAACAATGGGCAAAATAGGTCCAGCAAACAAACGTGACAGGTGATGTGTTATTAACCTGTTTGAGCTTAGCTGGGCTGGTCTTCATTCCTTAGGGTGTCCTTTAGCTGCTGCCTTGTCCCTCACATCCCCTAACTACTGTAAACCTTACTGGGAAGCTCCCAAGCAACTAAGAGCACCAATCTGTGTCCAGGACAGATCAGAGAAGCACAAGTCAATCAGTCACTCCCAAAACCTCTGTGGATTGGGTGTCAGAGATCCACGTTGACTCCATGGGCACAACTTTGCCGAGAAACTTGGGACCGTCCTAAGACACAGCTCAAAGTCTTGCAAGTTTTTGACTTTAAATCCTCCAACAACTCAAGTACTGTTTTAAGCACTATTTCTTTCACTGGCATTGAGTTTGCAATCTTCTCATGCTGTTGTGTCTGCAGGACTTGGCATTCCTCTCCTATCTCTGCTCTACACACAGCCCACGCCCTTCATGAGGTGTTTCCAGTTCCTTCATACTGGGGAATCTGTCCATCTCCAATTGGTTTGGGTCCTCTCAAACCAGTTATAGGCCTGCCACATCCTTTGGTACCATGCACAGGAGCCTGCCAGGCACAGAACGGTCCAGGAACACCTTTACTCTGCTCACGAGCAACAACACCAGCCTCACTGTAAAGCTCTCTCTGGTGTTTCTGAGGCATCTCTTCAACCCCAGATCTGATAGACAGCTCCAGATCCACCAGTAACATGAACACGAAATACTCCTTCAGGTTTAAACACAGATTTAGTGCTAGTAGAGTAAGAAATTACGGCTGCTGCAACTAGGGAGCAGGTGCCCAGCCTCCTACAACCAACCAACCCCAGCCATGAGCAACATGGACAGGAGAAGGAGAGGAAGCCTGCTTGGGCCCAGGGAAGGGACATACATACACTGTGATCTCCATGTTGGTGCACTCAGGTCCTTTCCCCCGGGATGCCTGCAGCAGCCAGCGAAGCAGCACGGTGTCTTCTGGCACACGGAAGTGGAAGAGCTTGGCGTTCCCATACCAGCTGTAGAAGGACAGCTTCTGTGCACTCTGGGAGAAGTACTCGGAGACATACAGGGAGTCTAAAAGGGAGAGAGCAAAGCAGTCGCTGGGGTGGCTGCTGGGGGCAAGCTGCAGGGCTTACAGCCACCCTCAGATGCTCACAAGAGTTTCAAGGTTCCTGGAGAGGAGCCCTGTGTGTCCCCAACTTCTTATCCCAGTCTTACCAGATGTGGCAATCCATGTTGTCCCTCCAGCCAGAACTGCCCACAGCCCTGCTAAAAACCCCTCACATAGAGCCAGAGAGCACGAAAAGATGCCTTAACTACACTCTGTGAGATGTGCCCTTGAAGATGACAGATCACTGGAGACACTGAGGAGGAGAAAAGTTGATGGCAGAAGAAAAGGCAATGGAGTAGGCAGCAGCAAACCCTGGGGCAAGGAGTGCAGAGCAGATGGGAGCAGGAACTGCAGGGGTTCTCTGGGCTCCAGCAGCCATTTATGGTGCCCTTGTCTGTCTCTGCTGGGCATATGGGCTGATGTTGTCAGTCTTACCCAGCTCAGGACACACATACTGCACCACACACTGTTTCCTGTGACACACAATGTGATGAAAACCATAGCATCACAGAATGGTTAAGAGTTGGAAGGGACCTTAAAGGCCATCTACCTCCAATTCCCCTGCCCCAGGGCAGGGACACCTCCCACCAGACCAGGTTGCTCCAAGCCCCCTCCAACCTGGTCTTGAACTCCTCCAGGGATGGGACAGGCACAGCTTCTCTGAGCAACCTGTTCCAATGTCTCACCACCCTCACAGGGAAGAATCCCTTTCTTAGATCTAGTGTAAATCTCTCCTCTTTCAGTTTAAAACAGTTACCCCTCATCATATCCCTGATCTAGAGTCCCTCCCCATCTCTCTTGGAGCCCCTTTATGGACTGGAAAGGGCTCTAAGGTCTCCCCAGAGCCTTCTCTTCCCCAGGCTGAACCCCCACAACTCTTTCAGCCTGTCCTCACAGCAGAGGGGCTCCAGCCCTCCCAGCATCTCCGTGGCCTCCTCCGGCCCCGCTCCAATAGCTCCATGTCCCTCTGATGTTGGTGGCCCCAGAGCTGGAGGCAGTACTTGGAGGGGATGTCCTCCCCTGAGTGGAGCAGAGGGGCAGAATTCCCCCCTGCCCTGGCCCTGCTGGTCACTCTCCTGAGGATGCAGCCCAGGGTGCAGTTGGTTTTCTGGACCACGTGCTGCAAACCTAACTCTGCTTTCAGATGTACCTTCCAAAGTCTAAGGATTTTCCTACCTGGAAGAAGGGCTGTTGGGATAGCGAGGACAGTCCTAGGGTAGGCTGAAACCTTGTACAAGAGGACAACAGCTATTCAGTCAAAGCGCCATCAGGACCCTCCATCCATCCTTCTGCCCAGCTATACCTATGGATCAGCCCCACCCTGCTCACAATTTCACCCCCAAAATCATACGTTGGTGTTATGGTCAGCAAGAAAGCAGCCAGCCTGCAACCTGGGCATGGAAAAGAAACATCACACCAGGGCTGGAAAGGGGGAAAAACAGCACAAGAGACAGCACAGCCAAGATCATGCTGCCCTCCCCAAAACAAGGTTCGTAATGCTCAGCAAAGGGTAGAAGAAGATGTCTTCACATTGCTGCTGAGTCCTCACAGATGATCCTTTTCTACTCTGGAATTCCCTAGAGCCGGGGAGAAACCTTTCAGACACAGATTCCTTGTTTCTATGGGAGAACAAAGCAGCAAGCGCGGTTTCACTTGCCTTTCTCCAAGGCTGCACAGGGTCGTGTTGTGTGTAAACACAGAGGACCCAACTGAGTTTCAGAAAGTTGCCAAAGAAAGAGGAAAACAGTCCTTGGGCAGGACCAGAACCTTGGGATGTACTTTTGTGCCAAGAGGAACCTACGATTTGTGCCCCAAAGCAGGGCGCACACTGGCCTGCACCCACGGCGCTGCAAAGAGACAGGAAAAGTAATCCTGGGTTTAATTCCCTGGCAAATTACCAATGCAAAGCCTCCGGCCATCCTGCAAACCCAACAGGGAAAGGAGGAAACGGGAGAGCAAGAAATACCAGCTGCGCAACCCAAAGGTACAACTCGCTCGAGGAGGAAGAACGTGGCCACCTCACCTTGCCATAGGGGCTGCCCCAGCCCCACACCCATGGGGTCCAGCCGAGGGGGCAGCACCCTCACGCATGGGGCCAGGAGAGCCTCAAGCAGGGCAGCCTGAGGTTCACAGCCTGTGGCCAGAGCCAGGGTTACGCTGCTCTCTGGGTCAGCAAGGAGCAGAGACCACAAAAGGGGCTTTTAAAGCGAAGGCTCCCCGGCTGCAACGCCAGCACGGCGCATGGGCTACCACACACAAGAGCTGGCCGTGATCCCCTATGAGCACAGGTTCTTCTCACACAGGAGCTACAGAAGGGAGCACTCTTTAATCGGCAGCATATATATCCCCAGCTGCACTCCACATGCATGTAGTGTGTCCATTTCTGGAGGTCCACAGCCTTCCAGTACCGAAAACGGGCCCAACAAGGAAAGGGACTTTTTACAAGGATGTGTAGTGATAGGATGAGGAGTAATGGCTTCACACTGAAAGAGGGGAGATTGAGATGGAGACACCTTCAGTACAACAGTAAAATGCTTCCATGTCAGAGTGAATCAGAGGAGTATCACACAAAAACTTTATTTTGAGGACTGTTGTTTTGAAAGGAGCACTTTCTTTCAGCTCATCAAAGATTATGAGTCTTTGGAGTTTTTCAAGACAAGGCTTACTAAAGCCCTGTGCACCCTTCTACCTTCACATTAGCTGCTCCAACCCCACTGGCTGTCAGGCTCTGCACGCCCAGCAGCCGCCCTTCCAGCACGTCCTCACAGAGCTGAAGCACGATCTGTGTGGTTTTGGTGGGGAGGAGAGGGCACGGCAGGCTGCAAAATTAGAGACTTGAGCTATCAGCAGCGCTCTTCATTAAGGACCAGTCAATTATACAGAGCAAGCTGAAGCACAGCAACAGGTCAGGGGCGGGCAGACCTGCAACCAGCCCAGCACCAGTTGGTACAGCCCCAGCAAGATGCCGGCATGGACAAAGTCCACTCACAAGCAGGTTCTCGTGGCAACAGGTGTCCTTGCTGCACCCCGGGAACAGGCAAGCTGGCTCCCTGGGCTGACAAGGAAATACCATGGGCAGATAAACCCAACATCAGCAAAGAAAGGCCAGAAAGACAGATCACCAGCAGCCCGTTTGCATTCAGAGAGCGTGCTCCTGTATTCACTCCGCTCTCTGTGTGGCTGTCCCTGTCCACCCAGCACGCTCCGCACTAGCGTAGCAACACCTGGGAAGTTCCACTCAGCTCTTCCACCGTGGCGAACCACCCTTTAAACTCAGTGTGAGGGAGTTGTCCCATGGCCGTTGCTTCCGTCCTTTCCCACACAGGTTTCATGTAAGTGGATTTCAAGCACATTATGCAAATAAATAAATTAATAGAATTTAATGTTTTCAAGGCAAGAATCAAAACGCAGTAGAATTCCAGATGCAGAGAAGAGACGTGTTATTTGAATTTCAGAATAAAGAGCCACCTGCAAGAGCTTGGATGTGTTTATACAAAGATGATCTCATGCTAGTTTTAGGGAATGACTGCTGGTTTCAGGGCTGCCCATCAAAAGGATGAAGCCCTCATTGCAAAGCAGACACTGTAATGCTGTACAGACACTGATCAGTCTGACTCTGGACATGACGTGGAAGGATGTTTGGCCATTTATAATGTAACAGAAGCTCCGTTCCTTTACCCCAGGTCAAAAATCTGTCTTTAGATGTTCCAGGATGAGGACCCCTCACTCCTCTGGAGAGGTGCTGATCTTCACCAGCTCCTAGACCTAACCCTGAGGAGGCATTCCCCCAGCCTGCGGGATGGCGCCAAGACAACCCAGCCACCACACCTCCAGTGCAGGGTAGCTCTCCAGGGCTGGGAACCCAGCTAGCAGGATGCCAGAGAAGGGTGGGCCTGGGGCAAAAGGCCATCTTCCCCCACCAGCTCCCCAGAGCAGCCTCCATGCTTTCCAGACTATGAGGAAGTGACAACCACCATCTACAGCGGATAGCCACTGCTGGCACAAGCCTAACTCCATGACGGGGTGAAGTAGGGAAACAATGTCACCTCCCCAGCCCTTCCCACCACTGCACCCACTGGGTGACCCTCCAGAGGGGGAGGCACGTCCCTGCCAACCCCAGACCCTCAGCACCACCATGAAAAGCACCACTGCTCTGCTGAAACCCCTGCTCCTGCCCATCTGCTTTGTATGCACTGGAAATAAAGTAACCTGAAAACAAAGCAAAACCCCAACAACCACTACAAATCCAGCAGAAACCAACCCCTCTTGGGTCCGGGTCTGACCTCTCGCTGCTCGGCAGTGCTCAATGCCACAGCTGCTCCATCGGGGATGGTCCACAGAGTCCCTGAGCCCCCAGAACACTTGGGAAATCACAAAGCCACCTCAAAGCCACCCCTGTGGGACTCAGACCAGTTCTGGGGGCTGCAGAGCAGACAAGCCCTCGCTCGCTTTAACATAACCTAGCTGGTTTCCCACCGGCACCTCGGCTCCTCGGGACCCCACTGGCTGCCGGGGCACTCACCCCTCTGTCCCAGCGCTGGTCCCTGCGGAGCATCCCCAAACTGCCCCCGAGCCTCCTGAGCATCCTCAAACTGTCCCCCAGGCGTCGCCAAGCTGCACCCGAAGCCCTTTGAGCACCCCCAAACTGCCGTCGGGCACCCTCAAGCTGCCCGCCGGGCACCCCCAAACTGCCCCCGA